>CM034148.1:87453070-87733457 GCA_019776745.2 Taxus chinensis | reverse complement strand
CATTTTAAAAAATGTTATATAGAGAAAATAGATTAAAAAACTTGAGTATGAAGTTTGGCTTAAATATGCATCCATTCACTCTAAAGTTTGTCCCTAATTAAAAGCATATTCAAAGATTCCAACATGACCAATACACACTATTTGAGCTTCATCTGAAATATATGGCCAAAGAATATTTACATAATGTCGTCACACCAGATTGGGTCCTAGGTCCCATGTGGTATATATTGAAGTATGTCATAAGGAACATATGGATCTTTACATTTCATCAAGTCTCTCATCTCAAAACTTCCGTCTAACCCTTTTGGGCCTCTATGATATCTTGACTCATTATACATTTTATTTCTCTCAACTTGTCTAGGTTTTTAATCCATGAACCCACCACCTTGAATTGTGATGACATTTTGATTTTATAGATGTTCATATGGAAATCCCAATAATATCATTCATAGGATCTATTTTTGAATTTCCAACCTTTTATATGGCCTCCATAAACTATGTTATTAACTGTTTCATCACGTTTGCCATCCTAGAGTCTTGTATTGTAGTTTACAAACAAGCATCATCCTTTTGAGTGGTGAGACCTTTGTGATACTTAGTCCTTTTTATCCAAACCAGAGGTAGGCATGTGGAACCTCTTCGAGACAGGGTTTTGTAAGCTCACCCGAAGTGTTCACAACCCACTCAAGTCCCTCCTTTGTTATATTTATCATAATGTTAGCATACAAGTTCCTCCATCTTCATATTACATCCATTCATGCAAAATTAGTAGCCTGTATCCTCCATGTAATCCAGAAACCCAATATAATAAGGAAATCATTCAAATAAGTAGAACCAACACTATTTGAATCCCAAATCCGTACTCAGACTAGTCAATCCTAGCAACCCCAACACAATTATCCATTGCAAACAAACCATGATAAAATAAATAATAGGAGTTATTAGCATGATGCGTAACTACCCATGTGTTGACAATGCGTGCTCTTACAGATTCAAACATACATAAGAAGAATTATAGACCATATAAGATTCTTATTCGTACTCTATCCACACTCACGTTGTTACTCCTCAAAAAAAGTTGTGCGATACTTATATTTATTGGTGGGGAATTTCCCTTCACCAATTCCATGCTTTCTTTCCTATGAATATCCAGTTTCTAATAAATATCTACATGATTTCTTATTAATAGCACAAGATTATAAATAGTTATGATTTTCTTTGAAATTTAAATCTTCCTGCATGCGCTACTTTCCATCCATTATTTAGCCGCATTGATTTTCCTAAAAATATCAAATTTGTGTGTGCCCTTAGCCAGTATGATTTCAATTCCCCGTTATTAGTCAAACTTCCAAAATGAATTAAGTCCTGATCCACTACTTGTGTGCCCCAACATGCGTGCCGACCTGTTTCCTCTAGTGCTTCATCCTCTGCATCACTTCGTTCGCTTACATTTATCTTTATCTACTACGTGCTGCCTTGTCATGGTATTCATAAACTGTTCACAAGTGTTTTCCTCTATTCAAATCCTTTCACATGTAACATGTCTAGGCACTTAGTTGATTAGCATGAATCAACATTAATCTCACCGAAGGGATATTTCTTGCCTTGGCAATCATGTTACAAATAATCCTTGAATGAAGAAGAATAAGATACGAATGGGCTTACCCACCCCAGAAATCAAAAGAATAAGTTTTTTTAATCCATCAATCCCTCTTACCTTTTTTGGGTGGAAGGAGCCCTATAAATTTCCTTATCAAATATTCTCTACTTCCTCCAAGCATTCGAACTCTTTTGTTGCCATTGATTAAATGCAAAAAAATCGAAGATGGAATGTACTTCTACGGGAGTCAATTCTCATCCAATTTTTCCCTTGAGATCTATATCATTTTTCAAGCTACGAGACCTACTCATCTAGCACATCCATCCTGCGCATACCAGGGACAAATATATTTTCTGTCTCTGGTACGACCCTTTAAAGCTGCAATTAATCTCTTCTTCTTCTCTACTTCGGCCAATCACTTCTGCCCCATTTAGACTTTTATATTATTCATTTTGGCCTTATCTTTTTCAAATTTTCCTTTTCATTGACACCATGCCAATGTTCAAAATATTATAGTTTGTCAAATACAAGCTTTTTTGCCCTCATGTAACCTCCTAACCTCTACCACTAACACATCATATTGCCAAATATGTTTCTATACTTAACTCCCTATCATATTCTTCTGGCAATGGCTATCGCGGCACATTGTTCAGTCCCGTTCCCTTCCTCGTCTCATGTAAGAGATCCCTGTCAGTCCGCCCAAATAGATAACACCATTTTTTATCATCCTTGACATGTTCAAACAGTTTTGGTAGGCGTAGTATACCATTTACAAGAAAAACGCTGCTTTCTTGTACACCATGCGTGTGTAACATTTTTCTTCTTCTCTTAGCTCCTGTTTTAGCTCCTCATTATTCTATGCTTTATCCTGGGATTAATCATGCATTCTTATTGATGGCAGAGTCCGTCCCTTATAAAAAATCCCCATCCCAACCCCAACTTCTGATGATATATTATTTAGCGCATTACATGCTTTTCATCAGTGAACATCGATGAGTCCACCATTTAAAGGATTCTCCTAGTTCAGATTTGAGTAGAGTCTTAGACATGATTCTACCCTTATCTCAACCACCAAAAATCTGAATCTTCTATATGTTTAGTGATAATTAAGAAAGCATTTTCTGGTGCAGCACGTAGGGTTCATTCTTATCAAAGAATGACCCGTCTATGGCCATCGATCTTTGATACCTTACCTAAGGACCTTCACAAAGATCATCCACAATTGTAACAATAGGGCCGTAGGGGATCTACCTTTGTTTCTCTTCCCTCCTCTACACACCCCTTTGGAACTTCCTAGCAATAGAGTGAACCACAAAAACCACTCACTTATCGAAGACCAATGTCTTTTTTCCGATGATGGTGGTCCCTTATCTCTCTCTTCCCTCTCTCTCTTCCTCCCGTACTCAGCTTCACAATCTTCTTCATTGCTCTTGTTCTCCACCTGAATAATCCCCCCAACTGGCTTGTCATGGTATTATTCATTATCCCCTTCTTATCTCTACTCATTATTCCTCTAAGTGATGGTTAAATCATTAATCTTGTATTTATTAAGTGCAAATCCCGTATTGTCCTACAATCACTTTACTCGGTTAATGCTCTCTGAAAACCATTCCTCTGGTTGTCCTCCAATTTAGGCTTCACATGTTCTTGATTTTTTTTTCCTTTTCTATTTTCCCTTGGTTGATGCTTTAGTTTCTTTCTCGTTGTGGCCATTTTTTCAACACAATGACTACAAAATCCCGAATTATGCAATAAATCCAGCCTAAGTGTGAATAATTCCCGTCTCAATTTCTCTACGCCAAGCCATTCATGGTCCTTTCCTTTCTCATATATTTTTCAGCCCTAAATAATTTTGTGCCTTGGCTTAGCTTTCCATAACCATATGCCCTAATTCCAATTCTGTGCACTTGTGATTCTGTAAACCCTAACTCTGTAAATGTAAAAACCTTAATCTCTACCTCCACACCTTGACCACCTTCTAACTTCTACTGAAGGGAGGCTCCTAAACTAGGATGTGTGCTATGTTATTCTTCTTTCCTACAATTTTTGTTGCCTCAAGCAATGTCACACAAATTCTCACTTCATTTCTCTTTGAATGCTCAAAACTCTTCACAAGGTAAGGGTAAAATGAACTCACCCACGCTCCTTTTATAGATTTCCATGTTTCTCACATTTATTGCTCCTCACCTACCACTATAATGTAAATTTAAATACACCTTGTACTTTTGTCAACATTTTTTCCGTGTTTTCTCCCTCACGCGGGCAGCTGTAACATGCTGGCATGCCACTACTTCCCAAGTTACCAAAATCCTTACACACACTTCCTTACACAACCGCAACCCATCTTCCTCTGTACCACAGACCAAGAGTAATTTTCTGCGAAGGACTCACTCTGTTACATTGCACGACCCTTTTCATGAATGGATTTCCAATCTGATAATTCTGTTCAAGCACCCTCATTCCCAATCACCTGTATAACTGTAACACCTCACTTTTTCTCATGCGCACCTCTGAACCAACTCTAAGGAAATTACCAACATCAAAGATTTCCTAGTCAATAATCATACCTACTTCCAACCCACACTAAAAGAATGTGCCATCCTATGCACACCAAATTAAGTAGCAAACATATCCTATGTGCAAACACACTTATTACAGAAAAAAAAGAAAAAATAAAAAAAAACATAGAAGGGAAATCTAAGACAAGTGGAAATATTTGACTTATAAAAAACATAAGGAATCTTATTTATTAGGGCTTCAATTACTCCCATCGAAGTAACTGGGAAACATGGTCGCATCTAGTGGTTGTAATTGACCATTGTGCCTGAGTCAAGTATCTTGGTTATGAAAAGGGTCAAAATTAGTGGAATGTTAAACTTGCATAGATGGCACAAAAACTTTGGAGTCATACATAAGGACCATATTTCCAACAGTAAAATAATTATTCTTGATGTTCTTGTCATGTCAAGCCTCCATCATGCCTTTTTCTATATTCTATATCCAACGCGCAATGGTGTGCCACTCATCTAATTGGCATCAACTTATCAATGTGCCCTTCTACAAAATTTCATCAGCCAATCCTCCTACGCGTGTAATACTTAGGGATGGTAACATAAATTCCATAGGTAATACAAAATCCATGCCACACCACCAACTGAAAGGGTGTGGCCTTGTTCAACTGTTTATAGGTTGTTTGTATGCCCAAATAATGAATAATACCTTGTCATTGCAATCCTTTCTTCCAAAATCACATATATTCATTAATGTCTTTCATAATATCTTATCGAAAGCTCAATAGTGACATTTACATGAGGGTGTGTACCAGAGAGTTCTTTCTTTCCAACTTCACTTAATAAAATGAAATAACAAAACAAAATGACCTTAGAAGACGATGGGGTTTATCGATACCCGCGATGATGGACATCGATTACTATTGGATAAAGCTCCTGTCTCTTATGCCGTGAGAAACCTATAGGTCAAAGACTCTAAACAAGAGAGATTAGATAAAGGGATAAAAAGTTTCTCGACAAAGGCCGATTCCAAGAATCCAAAGGGACTTCCTTGGACGACGTCGGCTTGGATTTGATATAATTAAGTAGATTGAAAATAATGATAAATAAATAATGGATTGAATGATAATAAGAAGCTTCAAAACGCAATGTTGAAGGGAAATTCCTATGTAACTTAGAATGTGGCCCAAGCAAGGGTAAATATAATCTGAATGGACTCAAAGTAATTATACCAAAAGTCCCCTACCTCTTGTTGAATGTAGTGGAGGAACTTGATCTGATCATAAATGTATTTGATGTTGGTGTAAAATTGTATTACGCACCATGTCAACTCATGGAGGATGTTGTATTGTTCCAAAAAGAAGGGTTCTAGACTAAAGGAAGGTCATAGATGCTTGTGATAGGATGAGAGCAGATAGGTATTACCATCTAAAGTAAATCCATGCTTGCAAAGAACAATTTAAATGTAAAGGATTGAATTTTTTTGATAATAACTGATAAATTGATAGAAAGATATAAATTGACATGGATTGCTAGCGATTCAAGGGAATCACTAGCGATCAAACATATTCATGAGCGATTCAGATAATTGTTGACGATTACTGTAAAAATTATCAAATTTTATAAAATGATAAACAAAGGTTTAAAATGAGTATTTTTTATTGTTTTTTATGTTTAGATGAAATGTAAATGATGAAGAAGGATGAATAAATACCTTTTGATGTAGAAACAAGTTAAAAAATGTCCCAAAGTGTCTGATGGATCTGATTGAAGCAGATGGCCAATTTTTGAGCTTGCTGAGCGACGATTGATGGAAAATCTTATCAAAATGATATGTTGGTAATATCTTGGAGTTGATGTTGGTCCTTGGTGATCTTTGAAATGGATCAGATTCACTGTGGAGTCAAAAATTGAAGTGTAGTCCCAAGAAAAAGGTTTGTGAAGATCCTTGAGAAATGAGGAAAAAACTCCTATTTATAATTGCTAACGTTCAGTTAGGATCGTCGATGATTCATTTTTTCAGGGAAAATATAGTGCCCACTTCCCTTTGACACCTTTTGATGCTTATTAAAATACCGTTGATTACATTATAGACATTATTATGTTTTGATTTAGTATGATGTTAGACATTGATCATGGATTATTGCTGATCTTGATTTGATTTTGATGCATGATGATTATTAGAGATACCTTATATGTGGATGATGATATAATATTGACATGGATATTTTATGGACGTTGTTCAGACATGTGATTGAATAATATGAGTAGATATAGAAAATGAATATTTTATGATGCTGATATAGTTGTGGATTAAAAATGCAAATGATGTAGTTTTTGCTTCGATTTTGTTGTGATTCATTTATATAGTTGGTTTTGTGATTTCATTTATATCACGTTAGATGTTCTGATATGGCCATGAGGCTGAAGAAGGTATTTGTGTTTTGTAGGTTAAAAATATCACAACAAAGCATCGGGGGATCGAAGACCAACCAAAATGAAATTCTAGGTGAATTCAACAAGGTCACCATGGCAACTCGTTTTATTGTGTTGTGTTTTGTTAAGGATTCCCATGGGGGGGATTTCTTTTATATGTGACCATGGGTTGTGTATTTATTAATGTGTTCCTTTTATTATTGTTGTATGCATTTTATTAGTAATGTGTTCTTTTCTTTTAATTAATTAAAATTGTGATAGATTAATGTGAGAAACCTTATGTTCAAAATTTAAATAAATTAAATTGGGATATGGGAAAGTAATAATGAAAGTTGTTTGCTTTGGTATTAATAATGTAAGGGATGTGTAAGTTGTGTAAGATCTTGTGTAAATAAGTTTTGGAGTATGAGATACTTCACCTCCATGACAAATTCGAATTTGTCCTTGGGGGCTGTTTTTGGAGGCTTGTGGGACAAGTAAAACTTGTCCCATGCCTCTAAATTTACTCTACCAACCATACTTATGGATGGAGATATGATTTGTGACTTTTATAATGAATTTTAATATTCATGTTCCTTGTTTTGGAATGCACTCTCTTACATTTCATTTATTTTTCTGTCCCTTGAGGGGTGGGCTCTTTGGAGTGTTTAAGTAACTTGTCATTTTTCACCCACCTCTTTATTGTGCTTTGGAGAATGGAGTTTGTCTTTTGTGTTTGAATTTGAGGATGTTTGATGTGGCATTATACATGGATCCACATCATCCTCTTACTTCCCTCTTCTATTTAATTCAAACTCTCTTCTTGTTTTGGGGTTGTTGAATCATTTTACAACTTCCTTGGGGGCACATTTCTCTTGTATGAAGCTCTTGTTTTTGAAGGAGGTTGGAGAAAGCTTTGCATGCTTTGGAGTTTCTATTTTACATTCATCCTGGGGGGGCACATTTTTTTCTGTGATTAGAGCTCTTGTTGATTTGGAGGAGATTGCAGCATTTGATACTTTGGCACATTTTTTTGGGACTGTTTTTTTGACATTCAAAAGCTTGTTGTGTGGAGAAAATCCTTCCATGGAGAGGTAGGAGTTTTTATTTCTTCTTTTTTATTGTTTTATTTTTTGTTGTGTTGTGTGTATGGATGAATGTTTTTTTTTTTTTTGGTTGGCTGGTTGGGTGGGTAGACTGCCTTAGGGAAGGTGTAGGAGAAGGCTATGGGGAATCCATGGGGGGGGGGGGGGGGGGGGGGGCATAAGGGAATGCCATGGGCATCAGTTTTTTTGGAGGGAGTTTTGGGTTTGGGATCCACCATGGAAAAGAAATAGCTTGCATTTCTTACTTTGGGGGGGCATAAGGGAAAATTTGTGGGGGGGGCATAAGGAATTTTTGGGGGGGGGCATAAGGAGGGGTTGGGGGATAAGGTTTATGGGATATGATATGTTATATTGGTATGATTATAGGTGGATGCCCAATTCCCAATTGGGAGGCATAAGTAGCTTCCCCCATAGTCCTGCTCCTTTGGCTTGCATGATCAAGCCTGAGTTTGATTTTGAAATGTTTTTAAATGCAGTTGTGTAAACTGTTTGTTTTTTTTTGTATTGTTTTGTGTTTTAAAAAAAAATTGAAATGTGCATGTGTGAAAGAATGTTGTGTTGTGGAAGCCAGTTGTTGCCATGGTTGAATTGCACCTTTTATTGTACTTTGGTTGGGGCTCGGGGGCCAATGATGAAGGAAGGCTTCTCCTTTCATTGGATGTCTTGGTTGGGTGGGAGAGAGCGTTGCCTTTCCCCCCCTTTTGTTGTGATCAACTTGGAGAAAAAAAGAGAAAATGAGCATGTTGTTGTTCCTGGAGCAAGAGAAAAATACAGTTTGACAGTCCCCCTTGTGAAACCCTTTTATTTGTAATCCACTTTCCCACTTTGAAGTGGATGATTTTGTATAATTATTTTGTAAAATGTTGTTGTTACTTGTATTGATGATGAATATTATTGAAATTGAAATTGAAATGTGAATGTAAAGAGTTATATTCCATTTTCTTTTGAAAAAATGGAAATGAATGAAAAAAATTGTTATATTGTATTGTATTGTATACCAAATTTTAAAGTTAAAAGAAAGAGATAAGTTGTAAAGTTTGTTTTTGGAAGTCAATAAAGAATTGAATGCCCTCATTCTCAAACTTTGCAAATTGAAATTGAAATGGAATTGAATATCTATTGTGAATTAAAATCTTTGTTGGAAAAGAAAATGGAAAAGGAAGGAAGGAAGTGGAAATTATGTTGTTTTTTGAATCCTTTGAAAATATATAAAATTGAAAATCAGAAACTTGTAATTTAACTTGGAAATGAATTTTTAGAATCAACTGAATGGTAATGGATTAGTTTAGAAATTAAATACCATACCTAATGATAAAATTGATAAAATAACTCCTTCAAAGAAACTGATCACTGCATTGTATAATTTTAAATTTTTAAAAAAAAAAAAAATAAAAAAAAATGCACAGTTTCAGACCAACACTTAAATCAACTTAAAAATGTTATAAATTAGTATGCTAAGACATTTAGGAATTCAAATTGACAAAGAAATCTTAAAGAAAAACTAACATTTAACCATTGCAAAATTTGAGCTCAATCTCTTCCTCAGTTTTTTTTTTCTGTCATTTGTTGGAAAAAATTTCAAATTGAATCAATTGAAAAATTAACTTCCTAAAAAACACTCTAAAAACCCCCTCCCTAGACCAGTCCTCCATGTCTTTTTGACATGTTGAGTGAAGGAGGAGATCTAATTTAACCAAATTGAAAGTTGAAAATTTCCAGTTCACTAATTATAAAAGCCTGCAGATATTTTTTTGCAAAATTGACCCTTAAAAACTTATCAAAAAGTAAAAATTTATGTTTCTGTGCAAAGAGGGCATCGAGCTTTCCAAAAAAAGTCCTTTTCCCCAAAACTGAGCTTTCTAGAAAAAAAGTTATGGCACTTTGAAGTTTTTGTGCCTTGGCGGGAAAATTTGGAAATTTTTTCCCTGGCGGGCCCGCAACCCAAAAAAATTTCCCGTCATTTTGGCCTTAAAAGTTTTTTGGAAAAATTTTGGTTTGGAAAAATTTTTCCATTTTTCCTCCCCAGCCAGCAGCCAATCAGAGGTGCCACGTGTCCTCTTGGGGGAGCTAGCGGTGGAGGCATTTTTTTTTCAACCCTTGATTTTTTTGAAAAAAAAATTTTTTTGGAAAAATTTTTCCATCTTAGCCCCCCCGGCCCGCCCAATGCCAATGAAGGTGCCACGTGGCACCTTGGGGGGGGGTGGGGGGGGGGGGGAGGACCCCTTTTTTTTTTTTTTTTTGGCCTTTGGGAAATTTTTCAACAAAATTCCCCCGGCCCCCCCCCCCCTGCCCCCCCTCCCCTGCCCCCCCTCTCTTTTCCTTTCCTTCCCCTTTGGCGGGCATGCGGACCCCCCCCTTCCCTTTTTTTTTTTGCAAAATAACACTTCTACAAAAAGCTATTTTTTTCTTAATATCGATCCAAATCATTTGAAACAGGGCTTGGAAATTATTCCAACAAATTTACAAATTGTGTAAAACTTAAATAATACAGTTTTACAAAACAAGGTTGAATGATTTAATGGAAAAAATCTTAAAATACATTGGAGAGGGAATGTGTTTTGTTTGTTATTTGTTTAAACTAATATTTGAATATTTTTTTCATAAAATCTATATTTTCTAAATCTAAATAACAATACCATCATCTAAATTCAAACAATTTCCATGGAAACTTATCGCAATGGTACCTTGGAAACTTGTAGCGAAGGGATTTACATGCACAATCTTTTAATAAATAAGACCCTCTAGAAATTCATCTTGAAGAAAACATTACAGTGAATTATTAGAAGAATAAATAATGCATAAATAAAAACTAATAGATTGATTTAAATTCGAAGAGGATAAGTATTAATAAATTTGGGAAAAGAAATAAATCAAGCACAATTTCTTATCAGCTATGCGCTAACATAGATAAATACTGAGGAAGGAACCATAATGAAAGATTATACTGAAGAAGGAAACGTAATGAAAGATTTTGTCAACTGTGTGCAACTCTATAAATTTGCAAGCTCCTTAATCTTCTAAATTATTAAATCAATTAATTATCAAATGCCACATCAAATGGAGAAATAATAGTGGCTTAACTTGATTAGATGTTTCTAAACAGCCTCATAAAAAATACAGAAATCAACTCTACATTATGCTTTGAACATACGTCCATGCTCTCACTTGTTAGTTATGTTTCAAATATCTAATTTTTTAACCGGTTGGATGATTAAATATTTCAATGGTTTATAAATTTAACAATCGAAACTTCAATCTTGGTCCCTGACATTAAATATAAGATAGTCAAATGACCTTAAAATCTTTTCAAATCCTTCCCTGAAAAGACAAATATTTAATATGCAAATCCGTATCCATATTTCAAGGATATATAAATTATAATACCTATTTTTAATTTAGTATTATACGTCTTGCCAGTTGCCACTTTTTAAATAATCCTCTCGAGTCTCGACTCTCCACCCTAGTCTCCATCATATTGATGCATGTGAACAGTAGAATATAAATGATGTGATCACCGATGACTGATGAGACAACCAGCTTTCATTGGCTATAAGCCTAATTGTGTATAACTTAGAAATTTCTATATATAAATAGGAAACGACTATTTTTAATAAGTGCATGTCAAATTGACAGTTCGTAAAAATTTTTACCCATCCCTTGGTACGTGGTGAAACTAAAATTCCCTGTTTTTTACAGCTAAAAACTGCAAAAACGTCTAAACGGGCGTCAAATTTAACCCCTGAGTCATGGGAATAGCTCCATTTGTCAAAGCCATAGATGGCTCCCCATTGAATGATAGATAATTGACTGATGAGCAAAGGGCCAACCAAAATGTCAAAAGTTGTGTTGTCAAATACTAATATACAATTGAGTTTCATAGGTGAAAAGTTGTGTTGTCATCAAAGTGGTTGAAGTTCCATTACTATAAAATACAAATTTCATCTCCCTTTCAGAGATGTATTTTGTTGAGAAAAATAGCCAATTGGGTGACTATAACAGCTAAAGACGCAATTGCTAGTTTTTTTGACTTTCCACTCCTACTTTATAAGTACATTAATAATTTGAATCCTTTGAATAATTTTACATTAATGCGTACATTCTTTGTTGATTTGACAAAAGAAGCACAAGTGTCAATTATTATCCTATGCATTTATTTTAAAGGTGTTTTCGAATTTTTTTGGATTGAAATTGTTAATCAATACAAATAAATATTTAGTCGAAACTAAATTTATAATTTATAAAGGGTGACATGAATCATTGCTGGTTTGTCGCGACCCTTTTTTTAATAATTTTATTTTGTTTAGAATGCGACAAAGAACTTGGGCAGAGATTTCAAATCTTATTTTAATAATTTTATTTTGTTTAGAATGCTTGTAAAATGAGATGAGGTTATGTTTTTAAATTGTATTCTAAGTTTACATGTGGGCCATTATTGAGCTATCTTTCGCCATATTATATTACTCGAAGTGTATAATTGTGTTTTATGTGAAAATGCTTTCACATCACACATTACATCTGTCCATATAAGTACCTTGTAATTCAAATCTAAATAGATTAGATTTCCTTCTAAAGAAGAATATTCTTCAAAGTATAAATAATTGATATGAGGGGATTTTTGAAAGACTATTTTATTTATTATAATTAAATATCGTAATGTATATTTGAATAATAAGATAAATAAAACTTACAAAAATTAGTACAAATAGAGAAAAAAATATTAGAATCGTTTTAGTCCTTTTCAGATATCGTGGTAATTTGGTTATGACAACTACGAGGTGGATAAGTTTTAGTTTCACGACATTGTTCATGTACTTCAAAGTTCCAAAAATCTTGTTCGCTTTACCCAAATTATACATAGATCTGTTGGTGAATCTATATGCTTCCTTGGAACCCTTATAGAGAAACAACACCGTGTAAGAATACAATAAAAAATGAGGGATATTTTAAGTGGACTATCTTATCCCTCTATAATGATTAGTCCCCTAGTTGAACCTTCTTTAAATCCAACACACTGAGTATAATGCAAGTTAGTGGGTGGTCAAGTGTAGAACAAGTGCCCAACCCTTATCAATTTCAATGACCTAATCAATGCAACACAATAAATCTTAGATGTTCTTCAATAAACTTTATATGCTTGTAATTTCCATTGGCATGAGATGCTCTTAAACTATCACTCAAATCTTATCTCAATTGATATCTTATGTGTTTTAACTACACTAATTCACCTATGTATCTAAGTACAACTTAGGGCCCTAATAGTGTGCATGCCAAAATGTGATGAGTGGGAAAAGACAATATAGAAGGGTCTAAACTCGATGGGGCTAAATTTGGGGAGAAGGGCCTGACTGAAAATAAGCCCCAAAACCAAACCAATACAATTGATAGGAATCAAAACTGTACATGTATGGTCCTATGAAAAAACCCATAACATTAGGAAAAATAGGAAGAAATGAGAAAAACTAAGATAATAGAGTGAAAATAGAAGAAAAAGGATAATATATGATACCAAGCTAGAAGATGGTCAGAAAAAAAGGAGCACGTGCCAATAAGATCCTAATGTAGAAAAATAGTTAGAAAAAAAATTACACTAGAACAATGTAGTTTTATAGCAAATAATTAGTCACTTACCATAGATAAGTATATACATAATACCAGCTTTAATGTTTTTGTATGCATACATATTGAAGAAAACCATGTTAGTGGATATACAAAAGTTTCCTCAATCACCAAGAAACTTGTTAACATTTCTTAAAGTCAATATTGGAATAAGAGTCTACTAAAATTCAAAAGGAAATAGAGATCATGTGGTCTTTATAGTGCATGGCTAAATTAAGATTCTAGAGCTAACATCCATTTTCTAGCATCCTAGGATAAAGAAACATGTACCCTTACAAACATGTGAAAGTGAATTGTAGTGTCCAAATAAACAATAATTTACAAAATATTGAAATCTAGAAAAGATTAATCAGAATACATACACCTAGTGTTTTATAAATTGTAAACAATCCTTTGTATAAGTCAAATTCATAAAACATGTGTTAAATATTGCATCTATTTTTTAATATAATTGTCAACGAAAACATCAAATATAAATAGCTTTGATCAAAAATACATCTCATGCAGTGTGTACATCTTGGGGACACCACTTGTAATTGCTTTTATGTTAGGGAGAAATTTTATATAGAATTTATCCATAAGTGCATGGATCATGGATTTTTAGTTGAAATGTGTGGCATATATAATCCCTTTTGAGATGTGGGATGAACTTGTGAAGCATATATTTCAAAAGAAAATGATAATGCAAATCATGTGTAATATATAAACTAAAAATTATGGATGTATAATATTAAGATATCATCATGAAAACAAATGTAATAATATTTTTTTCCTTCCTATGGGATCATGATGTAGCATATATAAGGATATGTGGAGTGTATGTTAGTTAATATGGTCAATATGATTATATGCTTTCTCTTCTTAATAATATAGATTAGGATAGAAGTAGAAGACCATTATAGGGCCAAAAAACAACTCCAAAAAAACATCAAGGGGAGTAATAGTCATGGATCTGGAATAAATTAGTCCACTTGTAACAAAGGCATATGGTTTCAAAATTTATATCAAAGACAAAGGCTAAATTATTAATAGAATCCTAAGGTTGTAAGAGTACAAGTAATCAATGTTATGATATCTAAGTTATAACATATAGTGTCATTTTGTGGTAATGAGAATGGTTTTTAGATATAATTAAATATAAAAAGATATATTACTATATCCTATTCTAAAATATGATATATCAAACATAATAAATAATACTGATATAAAGGAAAGTGAAGGATTAGGAATACTTACCTTTATGAAGACACTTTGTTAAAAACCAAATGTTGATAAGAGAATACTTGTTAGAGATCACATAAGATGTCCAGCTAAGAATAGGATTGTCACTTTAGTTAACTGTAAGAGGTCTATAGATAGCACACTTGCATGTGTGGCTATGCCTGTAAATGGCGTGTGGCTATTAATAGCATGCGGCCTATTTTTGGAATAGATAAGCGGTGAAGGGAAAGTCCCCACCCTATATATATATGATGTGAATCACATAGTACTTAGAGATATATAGAGATATATAGGTAGAGTGTAAGAGGTAAGAGAGATGGATGTATGAGATATAGAGATATGCGCATATGACTAGGATTACTGTATCAGATCCATGCGCGCATTGGTATAGATTGTCATTATTGTAAGGAGCTTCTTGTGTTTATTAATAGATGGAAGATATTGGCTGAATCTAAGTGTCATTCCTGTGTGTAATTGAGTAGTGCATGTTCTTGATTCAATCATGATTATTGTTTAAGCTTTGTTCTTTCATAGATCTGAATATGGCATGCATTGTAGAATGATGGATTAGTTATGGATCTATATGTTTCTTCCTTCATCATGCTAACATCCTGCTACAACAACCCTAAAGAGGGACCTGGTACCTTTGCGTGCTTCAGGTGAGCGCTCAGTCTAGGCTGAGTGATGTGCCAGCACATCTAGGGTGTTATCTGGTAAATTCTAGGCTGCATCATTGGTTCCATTGCTGGGACCTCTTTTTCAGTTGTTTTCAGGATGGTTCACGATGAAGACGTACCAGTTAACTCTAGCAAGTATTGAGGAGTGGATACACGATCTGGAGGAAGAATATGCATGGTGGTTCAGCATTGGATCTGAGTTTAACACACGCACTTGGGTAGAACAGAATTTGTATGACAACTTTTTCACCATCTTTCCAGTAGAATTATATGAGTGGCTTATTGCTTATGCATCTAAGTGGAATTGGAGGTATCACACACTTGTCTGGACACAGGAAGAATTTCAGGCCCTTTATGATGCTGATCTGATCTAGACTCACATTGTGGATACATGGTTTCATGGTGTTCTAAATAGTTATATTCTAGAATATTTAATTTCAACGTATTCTTTCCCGGAGGTAGCTAAATTCTAGTTTTTTATGGTATCCAAGAGGAGCATATTTGCAAGGTATTCCACTGGCGATCAAGATCTTGATGGTAACTTTGAACCTGGAGAGTAAACCGATGGCTAACTAAACTTCACCATGCGTGAGGGTAGGAACAGGTTTGGTGAAAGATGGTAGACCTAGTGGCAGAAAGGCAGAGAGAGGAAAGGTGGCTTAAGTATAATGAGGCACATGAGAGGGAGATAGAGAAGCAACATTCCATTGCAGAAAGTATGGCATTGAGGAGAGAGATGGCTCGTGAAGGATTTGAAGCTCACGTAGAAGACATGGAGCCAGAGCATCAGGAACTCCCCCATCTTGGAAAACATGACAGAGATCCCCCCTTGGCCTCACACAGAAGTGCCCAGCAAAGACTACCTGGGCCATGGGCACACATCTTAATCCACCTGGTGACCTAGCCCTTGCACTTGGTTTTCCAGTATCTAGTATGACAAGTAACCAACAAGCTAACTTGGGAAGTAGGAGAGCAGGAGTAAGTCAGGGAGCAAGTACATCAATGGTAGGACAGATGGCTTCAATGTTATTTGGAGGAACATTCTTAGGCACATCATCCACACAGAACGTGAGTGCGTAGAATGTTGGATTCACCTCTGGAAGTGGAACTACCTCACAGACTGTAGGGGTTCAGTATAGTACTACTATCAGAGCACAGGGGAGTACATCTACAGGTCCTATTCCAGCTACAGGTGGAGGATCAGGAGGTATAGGTGGTTCTAGTTCTGGTGGATCTGGTGGTTCTGGAGGTAGAGGAAACACAGGAGGTTCTGGATCAGGTGGTCAAGGCCCACAACAACCACAAAATATCTATATGGAGATGTCTCTTCATCTCCCAGAGTATAGAGGTATAGAGGATGTTTCTGAACATGTGCATATGTGTGAAATCTTATGGCACGTGAAAGGGATCATGGCTTCTGAGTGTAAGGCAAGTCAATTTGCTACTACATTACAGGGACGTGCACACAGCTGGTATAGGAAGTTTGACCCTGATCAAACTTGTGTGGATTATGCAGCATTGAAGGATGCTTTCTTGAAAGAGTTCCATATCCCTGAGTTTGAGCAGAAGAGTATAAGTGCACTCAAGGATATCAAGCAAGGCACTACTGAGAGTGTACGTGAGTATGATGCCCATTTTAAGACACTTCTATCTAAGCTATCTTATGATATTCATGCAAGCCAACATGCACAATGGTTTGTTGGAGGATTGATTACACCATTTAGAAGAGCACTGTCACATAAGACATACACTGATCCACGTGAAGCACTGGAAGCAGCTTTGCATGCTGAGGTAGTTGGGAGCATTGACACTGGTGTTAGTCCATTCTTAGAGGCACAGATTGTAGCTATGAAAAAATAGTTAGAGAAGCTATCAGCAAATTCAGCCCATGAAACATGCTCAGGAATTTGGTGTACAGATTGTGAAGTGGAAGGTCACACCAAGGATAGTTTCCCTCACAGATCTATACACTCATTACTATTGGATTGTGAGATCTGTCATTTGAATCATGATGCTAGTCACTGTCCTTTGTTACAACGCATGATAAGGAAGAATGTATCTTGCTTTTGTAAAATTTGTAGGTCCACGACCCATGATACTGAGGATTTTTGATTGATTGGTCAGATCCAGGATGCTATAGACATTGGGGTATGACAGACAAGTGTAACAGATAATTCTAAGGGTAAGAATGAGCACCAGGATCAGGATCATAATCAAACATGCTATGACAGGAATGAGGGGCATTTTGAAGGAGGTCATGGAAGGGGACATGGATATCATGGTGGATATGGAGGATGAGGCCATGGTGGAGGAAGAGGTGAGTTCCCTCATGGAACATGTTATACATGTGGATCTCCTGACCACTATAGGCATGAATGTCCTCAGAATATTGCATGTTCTTTCTGTGGAAAGAACCATAGCTATGAAGAGTGCCCAGACTTATATGAGCATCTGAGTAAGCAACATAAGAAAGAAAACAAAGGCACCGGGATGGTTAGAATCCAAGCACATGGTAGAAGATCAGTGGATGCCCAAGATAGCACCAGGACCTGAGGCATTAACTGTGAAGATTACTACATGAGCTGAAGTGGCACGTAAGAGAGGCATTGCACCAGAAGCCTACGATCACCAAGGAGGAGGTTTTGCATGCAAGGTACCCAGATCCTGCTCATCAGAAGGAAGTTTACCAGGATACCATGGAAGTGCTAAGGAATCTTCAGGGTGAGATACAATACTTAAAGGAGTAGAAGAAAGCATCAGAGACAGTCCAAACTGATATCGATGATCTGAGAGAAGTGTGCAAAATGTTGCGCCAGGAGAACATCATTCCACTATTAGGAAGTTGGTTAAAAGGGAACACTCCACGCGCAAGTATTGAGACCAGACGATAGATCCTGCATGCAAATCTTCCCCCTGATAGCATTGACTATGACAAGGAAATTACTATAAAAGTTGTTGTGGATGGATGGCTGCTAAGCAACATATTGATTGATACAGGTGTGCGGAAGTAAAAGTGCTTACATTAGATGCATGGGTACAAATGGGGAGGCCTCTATTGTAGCCATCAAATAATGTGTTGTTTATGAAAAACCAGACTAAGGCCACTCCCATAGGAGTTTTGAAGGATGCATCTATAACCATACAAGGGGCCAAGTTCACTGGGGATTTTGAGGTATTAGCACTTGCAGAAGCAGACAATTTTCCAGCCTTGCTTGGATGCCCTTGGTGTTATGCAAATAATGCTGACTTGAGATTCAATAAGGGGTATATCAGCTTTGAGAACAAGGAGGAAAGGGTTGTGATACCTTTGACAGATGGGAAGTCTACACCATATGTTGAGCCTCTAAGTGAGGAGGACTTAAACAAGAATTTATGTACACACTATTCAGGACCCAGAGGTCAATGAGCCATCAAAGGAAGGCATCCTACAGTGGGAGGATTCTCATTCTATTAGTGATACTATGAGTATTGCTTGTGAAAATTGGGCTCATGGTACATATGAACTAGTAGGGCACGAGGTAAAAAGTGTGGTTGCATGCAAGAATGGACTTCATTCTGTTCGATGGATAGGTAGCACAGTACCTTGGTATACAGGGGTAGAAGATCTTCCTGTATTTTTGAAAGCCATGGAAACACAGTGGACAGATCAAATTAAGAGAAGAGATATGTTAGTATATACCTTACATGGGACAACAGCGCACTGGTGGGTAGTCCATAGAGATAATCTTATAGAATGGGAAGAGATTGGAGTCACCTTATCTATTAGGTTTGTAAGGAACAATGCACCTACGTAGATCTGCACTTATCATGGTGATCAACCTGTTCAACATCACATTCAGTAGTGTGAGAGACTCTGGACAGTAGGACAGGAAGCATTACCACCTTCACTCTGGGTGCATAGATTGTATTCTACTCTACAAGGATGTGCACGTGCACTTGGTATGTATATGCAGAACTACATCGAGAGACTGGAAACTGGAAAAATTTGACTGCAGGAATGATCCAGACCTTTGACTACTTTTCTTCCCAACCTCCAATAGAAGAGGCATTAAAATTTGTCAAGCACTTAACTATGGGAGATAGTGCAAAGGTAGAAGAGCATATTCAGGAATTATTTGGTGAGATAGAGTCAGAGCACATTTTGAAAAGGAAGAAGAAATGGACTCCATACTACTTGAACGTGCTTGCCTTGAGAAAGAGAAAGGAAAGATGGTTTACATCGTGGATGATGAGGAAGTTGAGAACCTAGATATTGAACATTCACAAGGGGTGCAAGGTCTTGGACAGTGCAGACAAGGATACACGCACCTATCACAAACCCATGAAGACAAAGAAGGTGAATATAGGTTCGGAGGTTGAGCCTAAGGAGGCCATCATTGGAGACTACTGGTCAGACTCAGAGGTAGCAAAGATCATTGAGTTACTCAGGGATTATCAGGACTTATTCCCTCGAGGGTATCATGAACTTAAAGGCATGCATAAATCACTTGGGGAAATGAAGATAAAGCTTAAGGATGGTGCATGCCCAGTTAGAAAGAGGCCTTATAGAATGAATCCTAATTTGCATGAAAAAGGTAAAAGAAGAAATTGATAAAATGTTGAAATCTGGAATTATCAAGCCCCTTGATGAGTCAGAATGGGTTAGCCCAATGGTGATCAGTATCAAGAAGGATGGATGAATTAGAATATGTGTGGACTACAGGGAGCTGAATGTTGCATGTGTAACAGATCCATTCCCTACACCATTCACTGAGGAAATACTAGAAGGAGTGGCAGGACGTGAGATATATTCCTTCACAGATGGGTTTTTTGGGTATCATCAAGTTAGGATTGCTCAGGAGGATCAAGAAAAGACAACTTTTACTACTGAATGGGGTAGTTTTTCCTATACTGTGATGCCTTTTGGATTGAAAAATGTGCCTACTATATTCTCACGAATAGTTGTTCAGGCATTCAAATATTTTATTCACAACTTCTTACAGGTCTACCTAGATGATTGGACAGTATATGGGCTTGTGAAAGATCATTGTGACAATCTGTGCTTAATGTTTGAACGGTGCAGACAATTGAGTATCTCTTTGAACATCAAGAAGTGCATATTTGCTACACCATTTGGAATACTGTTAGGACATATAATCTGTAAGGAAGGTTTGTTGGTTGATCCAGCTAAGGTTGCAGTCATTCTAGGCCTGGAAGCACCTACCAGTCAAAGTGAGGTGCATGGATTTTTAGGTCATACAGGATATTATAGAAAATTCATCAAAGGGTATGCCAAAGTTGTTGCACCCTTGGAAGAGTTACTGAAGGGGAAAGGTACATTTTATTGGGGAGAACCACAACAACGCACATTTGAGATATTAAAGAGAAACTTACTACCGCTCCCATTCTACATTTTCCCTCATGGGATAAACAATTTCATGTGGATGTGGATGCCTCTAGCATGGCCATTGGTGCGGTGTTAGCTCAACCTAGAGAAGGTATTGTCAATCATCCAATTTTTTTTTGCTAGTAGGAAGCTGACTCCTGCTGAACAGGAATTATACAACTACAGAGCACAAGCTTTGTCAATGATCTATGCATTGCACAAGTTTCGACACTACTTGTTAGCAACACCATTTGTGTTTTATACAGATCACATGGCATTGAAGTACTTGGTAAACAAACCCATCTTACAGGGGCACATATGCAGATGGGTACTCCTATTTTAAGAGTTTGACTTCACAGTTGTGGTGAAGCCAGGGAAAAGTAACTCTGGACCAGACCACTTATCTAGAATTCACTCAGGAGAGGAAGCACAGACAATTAAAGAAACCATGCCAGATGCACAGTTATATAGGTTACAACATGCACCATCAGAATTAGAAGACATTGTTGTCTTTCTACGGACTGGTGTAGCACCAGAAGGAATGAAGGCATTAGAAAAGAAACAACTTGCTATACGTGTGGCACCATTTATGTTAATCAGTGGTGACCTCTACAAGTTAGGCAGAGATGAAGTATTACGCCATTGTGTATTAGAGCATGAGCGCAAGGATATTATGGAAGAAGCCCATGGTGGTATTGTAGGAGGCCATTATGTAGGTGATGCGACTGCCTGAAGATCCTACTTGTTGGATTATGGTGGGAGACATTGTATAAAGACTGTAAAGAATATTGTAAGGCGTGTGATCATTGTCAGTGCCTAGGAAAACTAGGGCAAAGAGATGAGATGCCTTTGAGACCAATTACTAGTGCCGAACCATTTGAGAAATGGGCCATTGACTTTGTAGGACCTATTTCACCAGCCACGCACAGGACTGGATCACGCTATATCATTACTTGCATAGATTATCTCACACGGTGGGTAGAAGCAGCACCTACGAAGGACTGTACGGAATATATAGTAGCTAGGTTTTTGTGGGAGAATGTCCTTACAAGATATGGATGTCCTTTAAGCTTGACAAGTGATAGGGGTACACACTTTTTGAATGAGACAATCAGGATCCTATTAGATGAGTTTATGGTTGCACACCATAAAACTACACCCTACCATCCTCAGGAAAATGGAACTGCTGAGGCTTTCAACAAGATTTTGAGCCAGAATTTGACAAAAATTTGTGATGTTGGAAGAAAGGATTGGGATGATAAAGTGTCAGCTGTTCTTTGGGCATATAGAACAACTTACAAGAGATTGAACAAAGCCACACCATTTCAGTTGGTGTTTGGCACAGAAGTCGTTCTCCCTATAGAATTTATGTTACCTTCTTTGCACATTGTGCATGCTGGAGGTCTAGCTGATGAGCAGGATTTAGAAGAGCGTATTGAGAAGATGATTCAACTGGATGAGCAATGAGCCATAGCACGATGGAGTCAGAAGTAGGAAAAGGCCAGGTAGAAAGCATGGCATGACAGAAACATAAGGGATAAGAAGTTTGAGATTGGAAAAATGGTACTTCTTTATGACTCAAAGTTCTTGCGCCATCCAGGAAAGCTCAAAGTACATTGGTTGGGGCCGTATGTCATCACTTACATACTTGAATCAGGTGCTTTCCAGTTAGAAGCACTTGATGGAACATGGCTACCCGGTTACTTTAACAGGAGTAGGTTGAAGCCCTACTATAAATAAGTCTTCTTGGTGTTTGTAATAAGGTAGTATTGCCATTTAGATTAGGTTTTCAATTCTTTATTTCCTTAATGTATTTCCTTCATTGTCACTATGCTTTGTCAATTTAGTTGTTGTTCTTGTGTAATAAGCACGCTTGCACACATGAAGCTAATTACTATGTGAAGAATGTTTATGCATAGAGGACTGCACATACTTTTAGTGTGGGGTGGTTGTAGTTATCCAAGTAAAATACTGTGGGAATTGAAAGGTGAAAGGAATAAGCTGCTATGGGTGTGCTTTAAGTCAAAAGAAGATTGCTTCTCAAAAGTGACCAAGGATGGAGATGAATGAAAGGACAGTATAACATGAGGTAAGCAGAGGCCATGATAACTACCAGGAGAAGGTACAGTGATGAGGTACTCAGGTGCAAGGGCACACACTGAAGAGAAGTCTGTGACCAGAGGGTAGGAAGGTGCGCTAGAAGGTTATAGCTGGGGTGTGAAGATGTACCACACGGAATGAATGAATTTGGTCAATGAATGAGAGGATATTTAGTAGGTGAAGGAGAAATAAATGCATTAAAATTTGAAAAATCTATATGTGGGATGCAAATTCATTTTTACCATTGTGACTAAGAGAATTTGAGGAAAGAGCTAAGTGCAAAGAGCTGAGTGATTGGGTTAAGGTGTGAAGGGTGTGAAACCAAGCGTGACAAAAAGATCTGTGTGAAAAGAAGCTTGCATCCCCAGTGGTGAAGGGTTTGAGCGAAGCAAGGAGATAGAGAGGAGTTAGGGCACAAATTTTCCACCTAGGGCATGATTGAATCGAGCTAGGGTTTGATTCACAAATTACAGAGTTAAAAGAGGAGATTTGCAAGGTAAAAATGGCACCTAAGAAGGCATAGCTGCAGCAGGAGAAAAAGGAAAGAAGAAGGTGGTCATCGAGGAGGAAGAGATGGCACCCGAAAGATTTTTTAGAAATGCAATATCCAGAAGGAGTCATCATCAGCCAGGAATGGGATTCACCTATCAGAAAGAGAAAAGTGAGCGAATATAATCACAGGACCTCAGAGAACAAGAAGGAGCTCGATTCCTTGCTCACTACAAGGATGAACAAGCGTACGGCAGATGACATGCCAGTTTATGATGATGCAGGTGAGAAGCTTCTGAAGAGAATTGGGGTCTACCAATTATATGAGCTTCCATATTTCAGGAAGTATGAGCCCTTGTATCAGTGGCTCATGAGCAGAGTGCATGAGGACTTCTTCTACTTTGCAGGACATAGAGTTAGAATCTCATCTGCGCTTATCTCATCAGTTACAGGTTTGAAGGCCACAGGAGAGGACATAAAGAATGATCTCACAGATAAATCCATGATCTTAAAGACCAGACAGGAGTTGGGGTACCTGAAGGGTCTGCGCGGTATGGATATAGACAAATTGAAGAACTATCTGGTTGTGCAAGCAGCAACACACCTTGTTACAAAGTTGAATGATCAGGAGTGGTGGTCACAGGTAAATACTATGTGGTTACATGTTGCACATAAGATGTCAGAAGGAGCAATCTACAATATTGCAGGCTACATTGCAGAACAAATAGTCGAGGAAGCATGCACAGGAGGGAAGATCAGCTTTGGGGTTGTTCTACTATCACTAGTATTCATGGAAATTGGAGTACCAGATGGGCCAAAGGAAAAGGTATGGGAATACCCCATGGAGAATAAGTCACCAGCTGAAAGGTTCAGCAAGTACCTATGTAAAGGGGCCATGACAGATGACATCAAGAAAAGGGTGGAGAAATGGTACGACAGGCTCCATGTGGCATTTGGAGAAGAGTGGCACATCCCAAAGGACCTACCATCAGTAGTAGGGAAACAAGTCCAATTTGTTGTATATCAACATTTCTGCATCATGCGCTTCCCAATGAGAGATGGAGTCTGGAGCCCTTGGTGTAAATTACCTTACGCATTCACTGCAAGGTATTTCCAAGCATCTGTTCATAGATTCATAGACACGCACCGACTGGTATTCAATGCAGATAAGGTAGACTGTGACTACCACACATTGAGGAAGAAGTATGTGTATCCTGGAAGAAGTGCCTATACCGAGAGGATCATTTTAGAGGTGTTGAATATTAAGCCAATAAGTCTGGTTGTAGCAGATGTAGGGGAACATTGGTGTATCTTCAGCTGAAGCCCAAGATGGAGAATAATAAGTATGTAGAGAATGAATTCGCACTCCCAGGGCCACCGAAGGGTAAGCACACAATGGAAAACATACCGACGCAAAGGCCCACAAAACTTGTTGAAGTAGAGGGTGAAGAAGAGGAGCGTGAAGATAGTGGAGGCTTGGAGCACAGAAGAAAGCAACCTTATGACAGAGAAGAGTCATGTGCATGACCACTCCACCTCAAGGACAGGATGAAGAGGAAGATACAAGGTTGAGCAGGGGGAGCATAGATTTAAGAAAGTGTTCAGATGCACAAGGACTCAAAGTGGAACCCCACAAATGGTAAGGAAATCACCTCATCTCTCTCCACACAAGGAGACCACTGAACCAAAGAAGAGAAGAAAGTTGAAGTTGGATAAAGAAGTGGAGGAATCAGGGGAGAGTGAGCATGCATCTCTGACCCCACTCGAGCAAGAAGACGAGCCACAAAATGAGGAAGAGAAAAGATGAAGAGATGAAGGATAGAGAAGAAAAAGAAAAGGAAACCTCTAGATCCACGCATGTGACTGCTCAAGATGTAATGGGACAGGCTCCTAACCTTGAAGCTACAATTCCCAAGGGTCCTAGATCAAAGAGGATGAGTGGAGAGCACATTCCACCAGCCATGGGGTATGCAGAGGACATAGGTAAAATTGTCTGTGCCCACTTCCAGAGCACGATAACACAGAAGGATTTATTCGGCTGGGAGCTAATGGATGAGGATATGGTGACTGTGCGCACTCGAAAGAAACTATCATGGTCAATGCACACCCACATGGATGAGCCTGAATTTGATGTATGTGAAGAGTCATGCATTTTGAGATGGTTGAAGAAGGCACCCCAAGCTAGACATATGACAGTAAAGCCTACTGTCATGTCAGATGAGCAGGTCAACAACGCATTGGTGAAGGTTTCTACTGAAGTTGCTAGAAGAAACATGGACAAAGCTGCAACAATCAGAGCACTGTGTGAGGAGCTAAAGACAAAGGATGTGGAGATAGCACGTATAACACAATAGAGAGACTTGGTGTAGAAGAAGAATGAAGTATTTATCAGCTTCATAGAGGAGATTGGGGACAATGTCATAAGAGCTAGGCCACACTTGGAGACCAAGGTACCACAGACATTTCCCTCAGTGATACATTATGTAGGAAAGTTGGTGGACCTGGTACTTGAAGATGAACCTCTGCGTATGACAGCACCAAGGAATTCAGAGCAAGAGGTAGAACGAGAGAAAGCTTCAGTGATGTGAAAATATTGTATCCTATGAAGGGGCTGCTGCAAGTGCTACAAGAAGTATTGAAGAAAGTAGACCAGGATTTGAACATATGCACAGCTCCAGAGGCACTTATCAACATAAAGACCCTAGAAGAAAACAATGAGGTCCAAAAAGCAATGAAGGATGAGACATTGGGCCACGCAGAAAGATTGTCAATGGTTAAGCAGAAGCGCGAGGCCCTGACAGCAGCACAAGAGCCACATAAGACTCGGCTGGAAGAGCTTGGGAAGCTCATTGCGCAGAAGATGGATCTTCTAGAAGGAAGAATGACCTCAATGTCCAGCATTGTGTTGGTTCTGTAAAATGAAAAAGGGAGATTGTGAGGGATGAATTGGAGTCCATTGCTGTGGACATTCCAGAAAAAGTAGAACAAGCACTCACTGAATGGCAGGCCTTGGAGGCCAAAATAAAGGAGGAGTATCCAGAGTTGATACTTCAAACTGATATAGAGGAGGCTGCCTCATAGCCTCATAAAACTTCTTTATTTATCTACATTCTTTCATTCTTATTCTTTCCATTCTTCTATTCTTTACTTCAATTTTTGGAGATACCCATTGTCGGGACGACAATGAGATTAGTGTGGGGTAATGTTGATCAGAGAATACTTGTTAGAGATCACACAAGAAGTCCACGTGGGAGAGAAGGCCAGGATCAAGGGCGCAGAGGGACAGGAAGAACCCACGCATGGAGGGAAAGTTCAACATTCAGGACTTAGCTGATTTTGAGCATGAAGACCTATTTTTAGAAGATGGCATGTGGAACACACCAACGATGCAGAGACGTGCGTGCCACACATTGTCTATCTTTGGAGGATCAGATCGAAGTGTTTTGCATGGAGACAAGCTAAGAATAGGATTGTCACTTCAGTTAACTGTAAGAGGTCTATAGATAGCACACTTGCATGTGTGGCTATGCCTGTAAATGGTGCGTGGCTATTAATAGCATGTGGCCTATTTCTGGAATAGATAAGTGGTGAAGGGAAAGTCCCACCCTATATATATGATGTGAATCACATAGTAGAATATAGAGTGGTGGAGAGATGGATGTATGGAGGTATAGAGATATGCACATATGATTGGATTACTGTATCAGATCCATGCACGCATTGGTATAGATTGACATTATTGTAAGGAGCTTCTGTGTTTATTAATAGATGGAAGATATTGGCTGAATCTAAGTGTCATTCCTGTGTGTAATTGAGTAGTGCATGTTATTGATTCAATCATGATTATTGTTTAAACTTGTTCTTTCATAGATCTGAATATAGCATGCATTGTAGAATGATGGATTAGTTATGGATATATATGTTTCTTCCTTCATCACGCTAACATCCTGCTACAACAACCCTAAAGAGGGACCTGGTACCTTTGCGCACTTCAGGTGAGTGCTCAGTCTAGGCTGAGTGATGTGCCAGTGCATCTAGGGTGTTATCTGGTAAATGATAGATGATATTTCAGTGTATGATGATGCTGGAGAGAAGTTACTGAAGAAGGTAGGAGTCTATCAGTTGTATGAACTCCCTTATTTTTGAAAACCAGAGGCTTCATACCAATGTTTGATGAGCATAGTTCATGAGGACTTTTTCTATTTTGTTGGGCAGAGAGTAAGGATCACAACAACTCTAATTACCACATTGATAGGACTGAAGGGCACATGGATAAATATCCTAAGTGATCTAACTGATAAGGTAGCTTTTATAGCCACCAGTAATGAGTTAGGATACTCAAAGGTTCATACAGAATGTACATAGATAAATTGAAGAATTTTCTTGTAGTACAAGCAACCGCACATCTTCTCACAAAGTTAAATGATCAAGAGAGATGGTCGCAGGTAAACACAATGTGGCTACACATTGCAAAGAAGATGACAGAGGGAGAAATATACAACTTGGTGGGCTATATTTTAGAAACTATCATTGAGGAAGCACACACATGTGAAAATATAAGTTTTGGCACTATTCTCTTATCTCTTGTCTTTGTAGAAATTGGAGTTCTTGATGGACCAAAGAATAAAGTATGGGAATACCCCGTAGAGAAGAAATATCTCGCAGAGAGGTTTGAGAAGTATTTGTGTGAAGGGTCAGTGAGTGGGCCATTTAAAAAAAGGTCAGAGATGTGGTATGACTGAATTTGTGTGGTGTTTGAAGAGGAGTGGCACATTATGAAGGAGTTACCCTCAGTGGTAGGCAAGGTCGTGTAGTTCACAGTGTATCAACATTTCTGCATTGTGTGATTTGCCATGAAGGATGGGACATGGAGTCCATAGTGAAAGCTGACTTATGCCTTCATAATGTGCTACTTCCAAGCTTCAGTTCACAGATTCACTGATGCGCGCTAACTGAAATTTGACACAGAAAAGGTAGATTATGATTACCACACTCTCAAGAAGGCATATGTGTATCCAGGCCGAGATGCCTATATTGAGAGGCTCATTTATGATGTTATAAACATCAAGCTAGTGAGTTTTGCTATTGGGGACAATGGAGCCATGCTCATATATCTTCAGCTTAATCCTAGGATGGAGAATAATGAGTATGTGGAGAATGAATTTATGCTCCTAGGGCCACCTAAGGGTAAACATACAATGGAGAATGTACTAGCTCCAAATCTTGCCAAGCCCATACAAATAGATGAGGAAGAAGAAGAACATGAAGATAATGGTGGCTTGGATCTTAGAGACTGGAGGAAGCCCATAGATAGAGTGGAGACTGAGTGCGCTGATACTCCACCACAGGCGTAAGAAGAAGAATACTTGGATGTGGAAGCAGTTCCTGAAGAGTGCTAATTTAGAAAAGTATTAAGAAGAACCAAGACTCAGGGCACATGCACACCACAGCTTGTGAGAAGCTCACCTATATTGTCCCCTCAGAAAGAGGCACTTGCAAAGAAGAGAAGGAGAAATTTGAAGCTTAATGAGGAGGTGGAGGAGTCAGAAGAGAGCGCGCTTGGAACCCCAGTGCAACCGGAAGATATGGAGGAGCCCAGGGATGAGGAGATGAGAGATGAAGAAGAAGGGGTGAAATAAGTAAGGAAACTATGCACGAACAAAAAAGTGCGCCATTTACAACTTAGATAGGAGAAGGGATGACTCCAAACCTTGGTGCTCATGTTTTGAAGGGGCCAAAGATGAGGAGAAGTGAAGGGTACGTGGTGTCAACTATGGGCTATGTTGAGGACACAAGAAAAATCGTTCACACCTGGTTTCAAAGAATAATGGACCTTAAGGAATTATATGGGTGGGAGTTGATGGACCTAGTTATGGCCACTATGCGTGCAAGGAAATAACTATCCTGGTCAATGCAAAATCACATGGTGAACCAAATTTTGATGTATGTGAGGAGTCTTGTGTATCTAGGAGAGTGAAGAAGGCACCCCAAAGTAGAGACGTGACCATAAAGCCCACTCTCATGTCTAATGAGAAGGCCAACAATGCCTTTGTAAAGGTATTTGCTGAGGTGGCACGAAGGATTATTGATAAGGCCGCCACCATTAGAGCACTGATGGGGGATAACAAGGATAAAACTGTGGAGATAGAGCACCTAAAAGTAGAGAAGGAAATATAATGAACAATGAATGAGGCCTTCGTGAGTATGGAAGAGGATATTGGTGATTATATCTTGAAGGAAAGGCCTCATCTAGAACCAAAGGTACCTGAGAAATTTCCTTCTGCAATGCATTATGTGCACACCTTAGTTGATTTGGTGCTAGAAGACATGCCACTTAGAATGTCCGCACCAAAGAATACTGAACAAGAAGTAGAAAGGGCAAGTTCCTCTTTGGTAAAAAAAATTCAACTTACGAGGCACTGCTCCAGACTTTAAAGGATGAGCTAAAGAAAACATATCAAGCTCTAAATATCTATGCAACACTAGAAGCAGTAATCAAAACCAGAACTATAATTGAAGATAACAAAGTTCTGAAGGCCATGGAGGATGAGTCGATAGGGCAAGGAAAAATATTGTCACTAGTAAAACAAAAGTGTGAAGCCCTTGTAGCAGCCCAAGACCCACATAAGGAAATAATAGATGAGATCGGGAAGCTGATAGCACAGAAAATGGATCTTCTGGAGGGAATGATGTTTTCTATCGCTAATGTTGTCCTAGTATTACAGAATGAAAAGGAAAAGATTACTCAAGATGAGATGGATTCCATTTCCATAGAAATTCTAGAGAAGACAAGGACCGCGTTGGATGACTAACATGCATTAGAGGCTGAGATCAAAACAAAATATCCATAGTTAATCCTCTAGTTGATGAGGAGGCTGTTGTAGAATAAAAGTTTTTTCTTTTGTACCATGATTCTTTGAATTCTTTCAAATTCTTATTCTTTAATATTTGGGAGCATAAGAAATAAACCCCATTTTCGGGACGACAATATACTTTAGTGTGGGGTAATGCTGAGAAGACATATTATTCTAAGGATTAGGCACATAGAAGATTCACGCGGGGGATCAAGGTGCATTTGAAGGCATGGAAGGATAACAAAGGAAATGCGCACCAAGACAAACTAATTTGGGACTTAGCCATTTTCATAGATGCGGGATATTTTTGGGGATAGCGTGTGGAGCACACATCAGGATGGGGAATTACGCGACACACAAATGCTATTTTGGGAATGAGCATTTGATAAGCGCCATGCATGAGTTTGAGATAATAATAGGATTACTACTTCTAGTTAACTATAGGATGTCTATTATTAGCACACTTGCATGTGTGCATGTTATTGTAAAGGTGCATGGCTATTTTCAACATGCGACCTATTTTGTGAAATGCATAAGCGGTGAAGGGCAAGTCCCCACCCCTATAAATAAGTAGTGAACTGTGTAGTTTAGATATACACAATTATTGTAGAGTTATGTTGCTGGAACTGATGCACACATAACTTATGGTAATATTCCGTAATGTAAGAAGCTTCTATGTTTTACAATTTTTAATATAATGGAGCATATTGGAATGATAATGGTGTTAAACATGACTGTAACTGGTTCTTGTATGGTTAATATTATCATAGTTATTGTTTAATTCATGGTTATCTAAGATCTGGATCTGGTTATGCATGTGGAATGTTTATGTTTGTTATGGATATGTATATGTTCTATCTTCATCACACTAACATCTTGTAGAAGAAACTCCAAAGAGGGACTTGGTACCTTTGCACGCTTTGGGTGAGCACTTAGCTTAGGTTGGGTGATGTGCCAACATGCCTGGGTTTTCATAGTGGATTCTAGGCTGCATCACCAGACACTTTTATTTCCAACACATCTAATTCTTATTTATTTTAATACAATCTTGGATACATGTATCTGCTTTGTTATGGATTTTCTGGTATGGATTTCGGCTGACATGGCTAATGAATTACAAAATCATTTTCTATTCCCGCTCAATCTACAAAACTTGGTCTTGGTTATCATCTTCCATTCACAGTCTCCCCTTAGATTTATTTTATTCCACACACTTCTACACTACCTCTCTTACATCCACAAATCATTGGTGATCGTAATTCCTCTGATTGGCCTGACTTGGACACTTTTACTACTGATAACTCTCTCTTAGAATATTTGAGGACTTACGATCATCTCCCTTATTTTCACCACAAAAGTGTTTCCCATATGTTCTTGTTGCTACTTCCTACTTTGGTAACTTTGAATCACCTAATATCAATAAAAATACTTCTGATACCATTCCTACCAATATGTACATAGAGGAATGATCCACTTTGCTAAATGAAGAAACCATACAATACAATCTCAACACAGAAGACAACCCTCAAATGTGTTTATTGGCTTCTTCTCTTACACCTGCTGAAAAAATGATATTGAAACTATGCTTCATGAATTCTCTAACATATTTTCCTGGGATTATAGTGATATGCATGGTATAGACCCTTCCGTAGCCATGCACAATACTATCCTCAATCCTGGTGCTAAGCCAGTTCAACAATAAATTCACAAAATGCATCCAAAGGTCACACTATTTGTCAAGGAAGAAATCCAATGTCTCTTAGATGTTGGCTTTATATGTGTAGTGAATTACCTCGAATGGGTGTCTAATATCGTGCCTGTTATGAAACTGGATGGTAAGGTCCGTTGTTGCATTGATTTTTGTGATCTTAATAAGGCTTTCCCCAAAGATAGTTTCCCATTGTCAAACATTGATGTAATTGTCAACTTCATCATTGGATATGATATTCTTTCTTGTATGGACAATTTTTTTGGCTATAATCAAATCAAAATTAACCCCATAGACTAAGAAAGGACTTCATTCACTACACCATGGGGTATATTTTGTTACATTGTCATGCCCTTAGGCCTTAAAAACACTTGGGATCTTATCAGCGGGCCATGATACATATTTTCCACAATTATATTCATAAAATTCTTGAAGATTATGTTAATGAAATACTCACAAAATCACAACATCGTTCCATCCACACTCAAGATATTCACACTCTCTTTGAATACTTTCGATGATAAAAAGTTCACCTTAATGCAAAGAAGTGTGTTTTTGGTGTCATAACCCAAAAACTCCTTGGTTATATCATTTCCCAACATGTCATTTAAATTTATCCCAAAAATATTTAAGCCATTGACAACATGCCTCCCCCTCGTAATTTATGTCAATTACACTCACTACAGGGTAAAATTCAGACCATATGACATTTCATTGCACAACTCACAGAAAAAACTCAACCATTCACATGTCTCATGAAAAAGGACACCAATTTTGTTTGGGATGACCATTGCCAGTGTGCATTTGAGGTTATTAAAGCGTATCTCTTAAATCCTCCTATTCTAATATCTTGTACAAATGACCAACCCTTCCTCTTGTACATTTCAGCTACATTCCATGTATTAGGGGCCCTCCCTGCTCAACATTACCACTCTAAACATGAAAGAGTTGCTTATTACATTAGTCACACTATATTATCCTACGAATACAATTACAACAACATTGAAAAGTTATGTCTTGGTCTCATCTTTGTTGCAACACTATATTCTCAATAATGAGGTGCTCATCATTACCAAAGTCAACTCTCTACACTATCTCTTATCTCCCACTCATCTCTCAAGTCACCTTGCATGATGGTTCATGTTACAAAATTTGATTTCAAATTCATCATGCTAAAAGCCATCAAGGGCCAAATTATAGCTGATCAGCTAGTTGATGCCCCTCTTTCTGATGCAACACCCATTTGTGATACTTTCTGAGATGATTGAATTGCTTACACCATATACACTGATACTTGGACCACATATTTTGATGGGTTTCATTGCTTCTCTAGTGTTAGAGATAGGATTGTGTTTCTTACTCCATATGGTGATCATCTTCCCTTCGCACATTGTATAGGATTCTCATGCACTAATAACATCGCAAAGTATGAAGCTCTCATCCTTGGCCTGACTGTCACCCGCATAATTCTTATTTGTAATATCCACATACACAATGACTCATAACTCATTATTAACCAGGTTAATAACACATATCAAACCAAGGAGGAGTGCCTCATCTCTTATAACAACCTCATAAAGGAAATCTTAGCTACATTTGAGACCTACTCCCTCGCCATTATCCCTTGAAAAGATAATCATCATACAAATGTTATGGCTAGTGCAGAATCACTCATTCGTCAAGATATCATTGATGATAAGGCCACATTTATCATTCGACACTTATGACAACCTTCTATTGATAATCCACTTCTTGAAACATGTGTTGTTACAAATAGTCATGATCATCCAGAATGGTTCACTCAAATCTATAATTTCCTCTATCGACAAACCATTCTCGATGGTCTTCAACCTCATGAATCTCGTTGCCTATGACGAAGGGCCACATGTTATGTGATAATTGGTGCTTTATTATTTAAGAGATCATTTGATGGCCATTTTTTGTGATGCTTAGGACTCGATGGCATCCCCATGGTTATCACTCAAGTTCATGACAGTCTATGCGGTGGTCACTTCTTGGGAAAGGGTATGTCTCACTAGCTTCTACGCCAGGGTTGTTATTGGAACATAATGGAACAAGAGTGCTTGGAATATGCCAAACATTGTGATAAGTTTCAAAAAGATAGGAATCTTCATCATGCACCGATATATGACCTCCAACCTATTACTCCATCATGGCCCTTTTCCTTATGGGGTTTTGATCTCGTTGGAAAAAATAATCTTGAATCAGATGATGGTCATAAGTTCATCATTTCTCTACAGAATACTTTACTAAATGGGTCAAAGCCGCACCTTTGTAAACCACCATTGGTCTTGACATTTATCGTTTGATTACTACCCACATAATTACACACTTTGAAATTCCCTCCACCATTATCACCGATAACGGATCTCCTTTTAAAAATAAGGATGTTAAGCACCCTCTGTGCCAAATTCAAGATCAAGAAAACATTCTTCACTCCTTATTATCCACAGGGAAATGGCCAAGCAGAGGCCAAAAATAAGAAAATTGTTAAAATATTACACAAGACCGTTAGATAATGGCAATGATTGGCAAAATCAAATTCTATACACTCTTTGGGATTGACGCACTAGTGTGTGCACCCCCATAAATGGTACACCCTTTTCGCTCGTCTACAACATTGAAGTAGTAATCCCCTTAGAGATGAAAATACCCTCCTTGTGGGTATCACTTAAAGGCATTCTCAAAGACAATGAATATCATGAAAACCGACTCCATGAGCTTGAGATTCTTGACTCTTGTCACGTGCAAGTTCTCAAACATTTTTGAGTATATTAGGCTCACATTGCACAAGCTTACAATAACAAAATCCACCCACATTAATTTGATATCGACGACCTTGTATTAAAGGAAAATCAGAAAAACACAACAGTCAAAGCCCATCTCAAAGGAAAATTCAAACCTAATTGCTCTAACTTTATGTCATCAAAAACATGCTAAGGGGTGGCGTCTATCATCTTACCAGTTTTTTTGGCAAGCCACTTAAAAACCCACTCATCATAATGCCTCTAAAATGCTACTATGCATAAATATATTCAATACCCTATGACGTACTCTAGTTACATAGTTCATACTCGACTGATGAGGGTATACATATTAAATGAACCTCACCACATTCACTCTTCACACTCCACACTTCATACACTATATTTCTAGCACAAATTTACAAACCTATTTCCTGATGATGCACTCTTGTTCTATGGTTCATTCTTGACTGAGATGAGGGGGAATTTATGAATAAACCTCATTTCATACACATCCAATGGGGATCATGGTGATCCTATCACATTCATATTACATACCATTCCATCCCACTCATACTCAACATATTGCATATCTTTGTTGCAATTACTCTTGCTTGTTTATACTTACATATACACTTTATTTCCCATGCTAGATGGATACTTAGTATGTCACTATCTTTTCTATATACACATGCACATTCACTTGGTATTTTTTAGTGAATGAAAATCTCTTATAGGTCCTTACACACTATAATGATGCTTGGCATTGTACCTCTTACCAGTCCCACTGAAGCTCATGGGGGCATCTACTTTCTCACACATTACAGGTGGTATTATTTCATTACATACTAGTTCCTATTCTTAATAACACATTACTTTACATTGATACATACATGCCTTGACATATTTTTTATCTTTCTAACATGCTAATGGGTGCTTCATATGAAACATTTGCCTTGTATGACTATTTTCCACCATGGTTGTCTATATAGACACAAAATCACACACTTTAGGTATCTATTTAGTCCTTATTGCATACTACTATTCATATTATTCATATGTGAACAAAGTAAGAAAAGTACTAATCAAACCATATCTATAGCCACCTTTCTTTGCTTTCTATTGCCACTTTTGGTCTTACACCCTTACTCGCTTAGTTTACCTTTTTATACTTCAACATTTATCATCCTAGACACCAATGCCTAGATAGGACACTAGCGCTAGGTGCCCTTGACCCCTTTATACTTTGTTCACATATTTTGAGTCTTTTATAGCCATTTGAACATATTATATTTTTGGTAGTTGACCTTTTCGAGGTTAATTATGAAATTCAAGCAAGGGAATCGTATAAATATAAGGTTATGTGATCATAATAAAGGACCAAACACTAAGCATTAGTTATCACCACCTATGGTTACATCCATCTAGTACCATCAAAGGGACACAAGGGTTGGTTATTCTACATACACTTCATAAGAAAGAAGTTCATTCTATTCCATGCACACATCTATGAAATTTCTTTGCATCTACCTTACTTGCTCGCTATCAAGTGCAACACACATTAGAGCCACTTAGGGCATGATTTCTGCACACACACAAAACTAAATTGGGTCTGAGATGTAGTGTAGTGCTTAGTCTTAAGATCACCATTTTGAAGTTGAGGACAGTCTGACCCCTCATTCTGCATCTTTCTTTTTTAGGATTTGATATCTATTTGAGGGTTTTGTAGGTCCATATTTCATTGCAGGTTTCTAGTGATCTTGGTGCAACCTCACAATGACCAAAGGCGAATAATAATGAACAACTAGCAACCACTCAAAGGAGGTTTTCTGAGCATTTTGGCAGACACAAGCACCTAGAAACAGGCCTAGGGCACCTATGGGCACCCCTGTCCCTCTCCAGGTGCCCCAATCTAGGTAGTTTGTCAGCACACACACTTTTCTGGTGTGGTGTGAAATGCTCCTCCCTCTCTATTCATCTAGTTAGCAATTTGGTAAAATCCATATTTTATTATGAATCAGCTAAGTACCTTCTTCTCCTCCCTCTAACTAGTGTTTCATATTTTATTTCTTAGTTTGCTTGACATAATTTTTGTACTTGATTATATATTCATTTATTGCTATAATATCAATAAGATTAGACACATATTTTTCATATTTAGCCTAATTAGTCTGATACATTTTGTTTTTCATTGCTTTCTACTTATATGCTATTATTTGTGGGCTAAGCCCTATGTATTGTTTGATCATTGCTTGTTTACTTTTGGCCACTTTAGCCCTGATTGTCTTGTGACATTGTGAGCGATGTCCATTGTTTGAAACCCGTTTCTCGTTGTCTATATTGTATGCACATTTTCTTGCTACATTGTTTTTCTATGACATGTTTGATTCTTTCACTACCAACACATGTATCTAATCACTTTGTTTGCTTGTGCCTTGGTTTCTACCATGTACACCCCCTCCCCTTGCAGGGATACAATTCAGATCAGCATCAAGGCATATATTTTTGGTTGCACACTCCTATTGACACCACATGCACTGTAAATGAGGGGAGCATACATTGGGTGAACAAATCACCCCATAAATAGGCTTAGAGCTATAACACAGTATAATACAACACATAATTAGCACAAGTTACATTTACAACACTAACTTAGAATCAAACTTAGGTTAGAATCACAACACAGACACCACTACCTAGGCTCAGAAAGGAGTGCATGGGTGCCTATGTCATCCCATGGGCACTAATGTCCTAGGGGCAGACACAATCAGTTTCTCATATTAACACAGTCTACATAAGCCTTCATAACAATTTTACAGTATCATGCACAATCCTCTAACAAAAAAAATACAATTTATCTCCTACATCCAGTTCAATTGGTATAATCTAGAATAAATCAAGGACAACATGAACAAAATAGGGACACACCATCTGCAGTGGTGTTTATCAGATAGGGTCATGGAAGGAGAGTAACACTAGACCTCTCTCCCCAACACTTGCTCTTTGGCATGAGATCACCCAAAAAAATCGCACTTGGTGCGAGATCACCCAAAAAAATTGCACTTGGCATGAGATCGCCTAAAATAATCATTTTTCATGATATTTTCAGGACAATTTCTATGCTTTTACACTCTTCTACATCAGGTGTGCACTTTCCTTTTACACACTTTTACATACTTATCCACACTTTTATCTGATTTATCATATACATGACTTTGACTACATTCTTGCTCTTATTTTTGCAAGTCCATCCTTACAAGAAGCAACAAAAAAGCACAACAATAGGTATAAAAAGGTACAACACGTACACTTCACCCCCTAGGGTCACTTTCATTTCCTAGTTTCCATACTTCATTTTTGCATCATTTCATGCTTTGCTTATCCACTTGGCATGTTCTTCGCCGCACACTCTACATGGTTACCAGGAACACTTCTCTTATCTACTGTATACAATTGAGTATTCACTCAACAACATAAAGTGGGGGCAAATATAGACATAAAATCACACACTTGGGGTACATTTCTAGGTCCTAAACACATACTAGCATTCATATGATTCCAAAGTGAGAAAACTAGTAATTAATGACTATTTTTGGCCTTTTGTCTTTGTTTCTTGATTTTTTTAATTTTTCCTTACATACCCTACAACCCATTCAGTATTTTACTCAATTATATTTTATTTCTCCAGACACTAGCACCAAGCCAGGACATGAGCGTTTAGGCGTTCCTGACCCTTTTCCACCTTAATCGCTTCTTTGGGGTCTCTTTTATTTTTTGGGCATATTTTTCACTTAAGGATCGACCTTCCTGTTGTCAATTACAAAATTCAAACAAGGGAATCATATAAATACATAGTCATGTGTTCAAAATAAGGTACCAAGCTCTAAGAATTATTACTATCACCTAAGTTTGCACTCAAAAGACACCTAAAGCACTTCCAAACATCCATTTGGCATTCAATCAAGGGATAAGGGGTATCATTTTCTGCATACATTGCATAGGAAGGGGAAATTCATTTTTCCATCCACACATTCTATTTACATTACTACATCTAGCTACAATGCACTGTCAAGTGCACTTGCACAAGGGCACCATAGGGCATGATTCTTTGACACACTCACAAGAACTACATGGTGTCTGAGATGTAGTGCAATTATTGGTCGTAAGTTTAATCTGTCAGGTGACCTTTGGAGTCTGTCCCACTCCCCATATTGCATATTTCTTTTTTGGATTTGATGTGGTATTTTGGGTTTTATAGGCGAATCTTTGTTTTTCAGGTTACAGATACCTCGGCGATCATATTGCGACACACATGTGATGAACACATAATATTTGCAACACTTGTACAACACTGTAAAGATCAGGTTTTAACCATTTTCATAATCACAGGCACCCAATAGAGGTCGTTAGTGCCTAGACATCCCTATCCTGTCCTAGGCACCTGTGTCCGACCATATTCTTGTAGTCTATAATTTTTCCTAAGCATTGATGACATAGTTGACCTCATGTTCAACAATTTTCTTGGTTTAAAAAACTTCAGGATTAGACACAAATTAGCGAAGTCATCTTTCTTATATCTCTTAATTAGGGTTTTGTAATTTTATTTTTTATTGTTTGTGTCATATTGTATTTATCAGCTATATATCACATTGTACATTCAGTCACATTATACATTCACGTCTCTCAAACCTACAATGACTTGATTTGGGATATGCATGCTCTGTTGAGCTTCATAAAATTTATGACTAACCTAGAATGCTTGTAGAAATGGATTTTGGTAACTTTCACCCTACTCGATCTGAAATTCCATTCTCATGGTTAGATCCATCTCCCTCTCTTATGGTAGGATCTTTTAAATGACTCACTTCAGATTGAAACTTAGTGTTCTCCTCGTGGCAGCTTCTCTCTAGAAATGGATAAAACAATGCAAAACAAACCCTAAAAATGGGTAAGTAAAGTTTTTTTAAATAAAAAATTGTAAAATTTAATGCTAAATATATTTTTTGCATAAATTTTATTGATTTGATTAATATACTAATTGTTGGAGTCATTTTGATAAAGAAAAATGCTAGGAGTGGTTTAATAGTTGACCCCCTCTAAGTCAAACTTTTGCTTAAAAGGAAACTCACTCCTTGCAATTAATTTAAGGGGATTTTATTTTTTCTGGAAGCTAACTATTGAAAGGGAGCCCATAATTTTTTTTGAATGAAAATATTGTAAGAAAAGGAGCTATTTTTTTGGTTAAAATGACATGTTATTGTAAAAAGGGAAAAAAAGTTATTTGTAAAATGTGAGATTTTTCATTCAAAAAGTGATTTGTTGGCCTTTTAAACGTCATTTCAAAGCACAATTTGTGTTTTGTGTCAAGTTCACTACCTCTTAAACTCACCATACATCGCGATAAGGAGTGTACTCAGGGTTCTGCCCCTAGACCCCATGAGGGGTAATGTAGCCCCCAAACCCTTGCTCGTTAGCCCATTATGTAGTACTTTCAGGGTGTTCTCTATATTTGGAGAAAAATTATTTCGTGTGTCAAATATTGAAGGGTGAGGTCTGGTTTAGCATGAGGTTACCCCCCCTCACATGTAAGCTATTTACTACTTCCTTCTATTTTCCCTTCTATCATGGATTCTTATCCCAACGTCTTTGCTTTGTAGTTTGAGAATGAGATGTTCTTTGAAGTTTGTGCCACTTAGGAGGAAATGTTAAAATTTCTGGAAGAGAATAGAAATATCAAGTAAAAAAAAATCTCTTCTTCACATCATCATTCATGGCAAGGATGACTTTATATACTCCCTGTAGTAAAAAAATACTAGTTTACAGTATCACCCTCATATTGTGGACCTTCGTACCCTTACTCCTAGTCCATTTGTAGTTATTTCTCATGCACCTACTAACCTTGATTTGCGAGTATTTGAGATTTCCCCTGGTCTTACTCTTAATGCTACTACTATATATTTTATTACTAAGATTGTTACGTTTGTTATTGTATATTATTTTTCTGCATCTGTGCATATTATAGTTACATACTTTATGTATCCCACTTCAACTCCTTCAACTCACCTTCCTAGTTATTATGAGAAGTGTAATACCATTTTTAGTTGTCACATGCTCCAATCTATGGTATTTTATGGATGAGGTTTGAAAAACATTCACATGGTATTACTTTCCCTATTCATCATGTTAAGTGGAATTCTCACCACGACACTGGTTTTGTTGTAGATGATTCACTATGATCACTTCTTGATAGATCTTTTGTTTTTTGTTCGCTCGAGTCTTCGTGATTATCTTAAGGTACATGAACCCTGCCACATCTTTACTCAAGCCTGATAAATGTGAGATTTCAGATGTTAGACATGATTAACTTGACACATGTTTTCATGTTCCATTCCATGTTCTAGTCATGAACTTCACATTGAATCATATGCAAACATTTTCCTCATCCATCTATGTTCATTTGGGATAGATCTCTCATCACTTGTGGCCAAAACGTAGCCATGCATTAAGAGGACACTATAGGTGTGGATCCACCATGTAGATTATGGATCCACTTTTTTACTCCTACATTATAATGATCCTTGTTTTTTGAGCTATTTTCTAAAGTAGTTGTAAAGATTCTCTCCTCTTCTAGATGGTGTCCTTAGATATTAACACCATTCTAGAGTTTGTATGCATCACTTGGTGTTATTTTGTAGGAGATGATTTTGTAGTCACAATGAGTCTACAAAGCCACTAAGTATTTATTTCATGTGGTTATGCTCAATTTTTGAGCACTTTTCTCTCCTTCACTTATATGACTTTCCCATCACCACTAGGGCCATCTTATTGAGAGGTATATTTTGTTTGTAATCTCAAAAAAAATTAGGCATGTTGATTATATATTTTTTAGTGAAACTATTGTGGTGAAGCCCAATGTCATCTTGTCAATGTTTGAGTAGTTGAATTTGACAAATTTAATACATTTATTGTGTCCATTGACTCATTCAAAAATATGGGGGTGTAGATATTTCTTTCGGGTCTTGTGTCCTTGCCTTGGTTGTTCTTGGTTCATGACACACTGTATTTTTGGTAGTATATCAAGTTAAGTTTGGTGATTATTTTCACTATCGACACCACTTTTGAAAGTCTCCTTCAGTTAGAATTTGAGATTTTACTATTTCTAAAGTGTTGTTAGTTTGATATATTATAGAGTGAATTATTTGATTTTGTGATCAAGTAGTGGATCCAAACCACAATGCAAACCAAATATCTTCTTCGGGAGAGTGTATGAGTTTTTAGTCGTGCTTCTTGGGACATGTTACAATAAGATATTTATCTCTCCATTTTGTTGTTTTTACTGGTTTTGGGTACCTTGCGGTGACACTTTTTCATCCATGGTAGCTCTTTGTTTCTGTTGTTTGTAAATGGGTATCGTATCAAGCCTTATTATTGATACCCATTAAGTCCCTTTTGCTTCCTCTTTTCTCATTCCCTATTTTGTGCTTAAGGGATGGTTTTGGAGTGTTTGTGTTCACCCTAGATATGATCTTTAGTTATTAGCTAACTAGATTAGTTTTATCCCTCTTCACACTTATATTAAGGGGTAAGTGTAGCTAGGGAAGTTGTTATATAGCTGATATATTCACTATATTGTGCACATACATTTTATGTGCACAATAATAGTGAAGAATCCTATTATTTAGAAGTTTTTTATGTATAAATCATTTACATTTCCTTGAAATTAACAAGTTAAGAATACTTTCATTCACACATATACCCTATTTTGGAGATCATGCCTTGTTTGGAAAATCTTGACTAGTAGCCTCAAAATGGCTAAAACATGCAAGACTGATCTTTTCATGAGTAAAATCACCTCCACTATTCATTTACCATGTTCTCAAACCTTAGTTTCAAATCCAATAAAAATTTCATCAAGCTCAAAACATAAGAATCTCAACTGTTCTTACCTTTTATCAAATTATCTTCATTAACTCTTCATGAGTCATGTTCAAACAAGCCAATTTTCACTCTTTTAGTAATACCTACTTTCTCCCATAACTTTCACCTACCTATACATCCTAAAAAATGTTATATCAACCTTCAACTTGAATGAAAGCAAGGAAAATCATAAACTTCATCTCGGTTACTCAAATTGCACTTTAGAGCCCTTAAGAACTAGCCTTTGCATGGCTCATGGTTGGAAGCTTCTATGCATACCTAGAATAAACTATAAACTTCACCAAGTACACTTTTACTTTAATATGGTGTGGGGTAAATTTTATGACTCAACTCTTAAACATCTTCCCTCAATCACCTTTATCTCCTTTCTAGTTGTTCTAACTCGTACCAACCATACTCAAAGGTTTTTTCATGCATATATTTCACTACACGAGGTTTCAAGACAATATAAAAACATCTTAGGATACCCATTTAGACATTTCAACCTTGTGCAGAATGTTAACATGTTTTCCTTTGTAAAAATTCCTCCAAATCTTAGTTTCTAGACCCTAATTAGGCCTCTAAGGTGCACCTATAACTCTATAAAGATATTGTCATCATTTTTGAGAGATTAAAATATTTTCAAGGTAAAACTCCTCTTACATCTGAATTAGGTTTGTGTAGATAGTTTGTTCAATTTTTCATAGTCTAATACCAAGTACAAGGCCCTCAAAAATTCATTTTGTGCACAAACCCTAGGTAGGGTTTCCTAGGAACTTAGGTGGCTTAAAACCTTTATAAAATCCTCCAAGCTCAATTTCAAAGCACAAGATATGAGATTTATGTTTTTTTCATTATAATCTATATGATTTGCTTACTAGTAAAGCTCCTTGAATCAATAAACTATGAAAAAGCACTTGATTCATGCCCTTCTAGACTGTAGGTGATTGTGCTAAATATATAGATCCAAAACCTCTACGTATAGCTCCTTACATGCTTAATATTTTTACATTATATATTCTTTTCACCCCTTTTCCACTTGAACATCACACAAAATATGACATAAAATGCCTTCCAATTTATTACACCATACTCTCTTTGGAGTTTTGTAGTTAAAACACGGGGTTTCTAGTTTTCAAGTATAAATTATGACAAAACGAAGTAAAGTCTTGTACCAGAGGCCTTAGTAATGATTCCACAAGGTGTCACACCTCCTAAAAAATGATAACTGTAATAGTGATTTGAACACAATAACATGTTTTCATGCCAAAATAACTAAGAAACTTCATCCTTTCTTTCCATATACAATAACAATTGCTTTTTGAGTCTTCTTACCTGTAATAAAGCATATTATGGAGGTTTTCCAACATTAAAACAATATTTTATCATCTAAATCACATTACAACAATAATTACAATGATAATAAATTCAATATCAAGGAAGAAAACAACTTGTCAAGATAAAAGAACCATCAAATGCCTTCCAAAACAAAGTTCCCTTCATATTAAATTGATTAGTTTCTACAGGTATGCTTATTTCTTCCTTCCATCCTCATAGTCCTCGAGGAATGAATGTATCCACCTCCTCTCTCCCCTTTTATCTCTTGCTTACCTATATTTCATAACCATAACTGACTTTTGGATTCCCATGACTCTTCATATGCCCATACACAACATAATGAGGCATTTTTACAACTTTTTAATCACCTATAGACTTAACCTAGCCCTTAGGACTTGTTTAACATGTCCTCATAAAATTCTTAGATCACTTTCCATACTTGACAAACTAGAGCTCCACCTTTACAATCTTGAGAAATTTGAATTATAAAAGGAGGGAAAACTTGTAATTTGAAAATTTGAGCACTTGACTAACTAGGACTTCCTCCATGACTTCACCACACCTTATTTGACCTCTACAACTATGAAAGGAGGATATTTTTCATCTTTGATGTTCTCTTGATGGTGCTCTTGCATCATAATCCCAAGGTGGAGCAAAGACACCATGTACTTTGTTTATATAGACATGTATCTAACTAAGTCTTCATCATCCTTGCATGCTTTTGCTCTTCTTTCTTCATTCCTATTGTCCTTGTTTTCTCTTTGACCACATGGATCCCATATTTTACATTCTATGCTTGCATTTTCTTTGAAGCGATTCTTTTCTTCTCAAGTTCCATCTTCATCTTTATCATTTTCAATCTTCCTCCTATTGTACCTACATAAACAATTAACAAAAAAACAAATACACATTCTTCTCCATATTTTATCATAGTCTTCATCTCTGTGTAGCTCTTTCTCAACATGTTTTTATCATTTGACTTGTTTGGAAGGAATGGAAAATATGCATATTCTTCATTCTTCTTCATCTCATCATATTCACCAACTTCATCAACTGATTCTTCATCTAATAGACCATTGTTTTGGTCCACAAGAACTTCATCATGTGCTTATTCACTCTTACCTTCATCTCTCTCTTCTTTCACTTTGCCAACTTCATCTCTTTCTTGTTTCGTTATACATAATCTTTCTTATTTACCTCCTCTTACTTTTAGGCCTTTAAAAAATATTCACAAACATGATATTCATCCTCCTCTGCTATTGCATGTTCAGTTTTTATCATCTCTTCCATCCTTTCATATTTTATTCCTTGTATCACAGTCTTCGGTTGCCACACTTACCTTGTCATATTGTGCTTATTTTTTTATCTTCGTAACATATGATCCATACTTTTTGTTATGCTCTTTTTCTTGACTTAATTTTTCAATTTCTTCATTTACTTGCTTAGGCTTGACATTTTTTGTTCCCACAGTTGATTTCTTGAGCCATTTAAGCATCCTGTACCCATGATCTATTAGTTTCCTTGTGTGCTTAGCAATGTTCTTCCTTACATCCACATGCACATCAACATTCTCATTCTTAATTACTTGATTAGAATCAAAGTTCAAAGGTTTATTTACCTTCTCAATTCCTTGTTTCTTGATCTCATCATCTTTCATGCCTTCATTGCTTGTGCTCTTCTTGTTTAAGTATTAATTCTTGTCATTCTATGCTGGTATGCTATCCAAGGAATCATGAAACAATATATCTCCTTAATTTTATTTATTGTCAAATTGATCAAAATCCTCCTTAACCCGCACTCTTTCTTCATCACTCTCATCTTCTTCCATGGATTATTTTCTTGATCCATCTCTTTAAATTTTCAATACCTTATCTTTGATTTTATCTCTAATATTATTCATACCTATACAAAAGAAATGAAACACAATATTAGATAGAAAAATAAGATACCAAAATTTCTCAATGAGTGCCCCTTTTCTAAACACTTTCCCCTTTTTATTTATCTTCATTTCAAGTGCTTCTTCATGCACTTTTCATCTTTCCAAAGTTCTCATTTTGTCTTCTTCTTACAAGTAGCTCTCTAAGTCACTCAACCTTTCTTCTCATCACATATCCAATTACATTCTTTGCTTCTTCCTATAGTGGATCAATGATGATGACGAGGATGAGATCGAGAGGTAGGTCTTGTTTGAATATGAGAACTAGGTGTTGAGTGTGCCTTAGATTTGAGGGGCCTGGAGACCTAGATTTTGTAACTAGTGTAAAGATATCATGAAGACTAGGATTAGGCAATGGTGTGCATGGTGGAACTCTTAGCTTTGGATCATACTTGCACATGAAAATGCAATTTTTAACACAACTATTCTCTCTATTATTTCATATAAATTGATTACAAATATATAGGGAGAAGATTCCTATAATTAGGGAGATGTAATCTCCACTATTCTCTCACAAGAATCTCCATCAAAAAATTACGATATATTGTTACAACAATAAACAATATATCTTAACAATATAAATTCTAACCTAATATTTAATATTGTATTTAACAATATTAAATATTAAATAAGAAACTACTTATTTACCTTACGGTAAATACCAAACTATAATGTAAACATTAATATCCTAACATTCCCCCCTTAATGTTTACATGGTAGCAAACAACTTTCACACTTCCTCCGCAGCCTGCCACCCGTGCTAGCTCATGATCTTGGTACACACTCAAACTGAAGGTAGAAGAAGAAAAACATCAACTTCTTATCAACCGTGCACTATCGGGAACACATATGACTGATGAGGATGGGAACACACTCAGGAATCATCTACTTATCAACCAATCACTATAGGGAACACATATGACCTAACAGTGTGGAAAATCAAGTAGGAGCACATCTGAACAACCTTCAATGGTTTTCTAGAGGTTAACCAAAAACCTAGGTATGAACAGGAACACATATGACTGTTCAACCTCTTCAAGACTCATGATGCTGCATTTCTTTATGCTATTTTCTCTTCACTATGTTTTTGCATAGGTAAAATAGAAATAACCACATACCAGTGAACATGAATGAAATTTTGTTCTTATTTTTCAATTCACACTGAAAAACCACACCAAACTGAAATGTTGAAATCAAACACGTTACACGCTGAAATAAGGCACACCACTCCAAAGCAAAAACACACACGTGCCACAAAATCAGTGAAGCAGCCCCGTTGTTGGCAACTAACAAGAGGTCATTGGTAGTCCTCCACCCTTTGATGCCTTTGTCCTCCAATAACATGCTGCTAACTCAACTAGATTTGGATATGAAGCTCAATTGTTTCCACATTGTTTATTAAATCTTCCCTCCCGCAATGTGAAACACTTTATTTTTTCGGATGTCGGGTAACACTGAAAATGCATTTGTGAGGCAATTTTTATTTTATTTTAAAGACTTTTTACAATGACATGACTTTTGATGATGATAAAAAATGACAACAAAAAGATACCCTAAAATCACCTAGGAGTCTCCATCGTGCATCATATACGCTCATAGAGATTTATATGTATTTGATAGATGGAAAGACTTGTAAACAATCACTCCACCAGGCCTGAAAGAGTGAAGCTGTCAACGAATTTTGATTTAATAGGCACAAATAATTTGAAATTTGAGGCATGCACTCCACTATCGACTTCAATAACTGCGTGCTCTGATTAGGTGTATGAGACTACATGTATGAGATAACTATTAGCCACGTGGACTGTTGGCTCTTACTGCAATGAAAAAATGTTGGTAAAAAGGTGCTGAAAATAATGCTTAATTTTGGCCAACGCGAGGATCAGATGCAATCCATGCCTCAACACATGTGATGTGACAAATAGCACTCCAAAATGAACTTATCGTCATCAATCAACTCCAAGTGCAATCGATCTCTTCAGGTATTTTTGTCAGCCAGTATCTCACTGTTCTCCTTCCAACATTTTCCAGCTGCTCATGAAACCCACACAAAGCAAAAAATACCTTAAAATTATAATATACTCTCAATAAAATATTCATATGAAATCACTCTAAATTGAGCAGTTACACATGCATTTGGGGAAAGAATACAGATTTGGCATTGCCCGTATTTTCCTTCTAAATTTACATCACAGGGAAATATCAAACTGCTATGATACCAAATCTTAGCTTTGGATCATACTTGCACAGGAGAATGTAGTTTTTAACACAACTATGCCCTCTATTATTTCATATGAATTGATTACAAATATATAGGGAGAAGATTCCTATAATTAGGGAGATGCAATCTCCACTATTCTCTCACAAGAATCTCACTCGACAGATTACGACATATTGTTACAACAATAAACAATATATCTTAATAATATAAATTCTAACCTAATATTTAATATTGTATATAATAATATTAAATATTAATTAACAAACTACTTATTTACCTTACGGTAAATACCAAACTATAATGTAAACATTAATATCCTAACAGGAACACCTTTAATAGTGACAAATTTCTTATTGTGAATGAAATTGATGCACAAATGTTTCATGGGGGATATGGCTTTGGTGGTGCGGAGCCAAGGAAGACCTAAGAGCATGTCATAACCTTTGATTGAAGATGTCATAATGAATGGTAAAAACATGGTAAGAGGCCCAACTATAACAAGAATATTGATGTATCCAAAAGAATTAGGAACTGGATATGTGATATTATATAGTGGACATTCGATAGCGATGAGAAGTGCAATGGAGCACAAACTAATAGGATTCACTAGATAGATCATGATGTTATTGAAAATATAAGAATTGATAGAAGTGTTGATATGTAATGAATCAGAAGTTAATGTAGCATGATAATCGTGATCTGAAAATGAAATGGCTAGTGGTGACGTGTCAACAAAAATGATAAGGAAATCAAGGGGCCCCGATGAAGGAGGGGGCACAACTCGACATGTATGATTATCATAAGAATCAGAAGCTTGTGTGTCATGCCTAGGCAAAAGGTCATTGAAGATTTTTATCTTTTATTATCATTGACCGACTTAGAAGTAGGTGGCTTAGGGAGATTGAATGAATTGTTGTTAATAAGATCTTTAATGAGATGCATGAGTTTGAAGCAACGATCAATAGAATGCTCGATCCATTGGTGATAGTAAAATCTAGTATTTTCATCATAATTGCGGCTAGGGGGGCGAGATGGATAAATATTGAGTGGCAGTGGAAGAGTGATTAGATTACTTTCGATGAGTTGAGGAAATAGAAACTAGGGTTTATATGGTAATTTGGTGAAATTACACTTCAGAGGTTTCCATTGAAGCTTTTCAAGTGGAGAGACAAAATTAAAGGTGACCTTTTCTTCGGTGGGTTTAAAAGATGACTTGAATGTTGATTTAGTTTGAAACCTAGTAGAAAATGTTAAAGGAGTATCTTGATATTTGATCTTACCCATAGATAAAATCTTGACTTCACGTAGTTTGAGCGTATGGAATAATTGATCAAATGAATGAGAGGTCTCAAAGATATCACTCTCCTGAAGTGGTGGCAAGGGGATCTAAACAAAAAGATCTTGTAATTCAGAATCAACAATTACATTAGTCATCTTAGCTAGATTGTTCTTGTAACACAAAACATAGTCAGCTAAATGTTCATTAGATCTTCGTTTCATTTGAGCGAGTGGTACATACAAGATATTGGTACCGATATTGATTGAAAAGTGAGCAAGAAAAGCATTGGCTAGATGCGTAAAATAAGTTACCAAATGAACAGGTAGATGATAAAACCAACACACGACATAATCTTCTAGACTTTGAGGAAATAACTTAGCTAGCAATGTACGATCATATGCATAATCAAGACATGCCACATGAAAATATTTGAGATGCTCTTGAGGGTCACCATGGCTATTGAAAGGGGGAAACTTAGGGGTGAAAAAGTTAATATGAAGTAGATAAGTAAATATGGTTAGTGAAAAATGGGTATGACGGAGTGAAGAGGAATTAAGAGATGTAGATGAATGTGAAGTAACTTATAGTTGACGGTTTTGAACTTGTAGGTCCTGATATAGAGAAGCTAGGTCTTATGTGCCGGAAGAGGAGACTTTTTGTGTGTCAAAAATAATAGGTGGAGTGAAATTGTTGGTAGGAGTAGGAACTAGAAATATTTGTTTAATCATTTGGTGAATCTGACCATTCAAACCCTACCTTTTGAGTATGTTTGTGTCTTCTCAAGTCATGGATCAATCTTCTTATCCTTCTTTCACTCCAACTAAGGTTTCTGACATGGTGACTATTGCTATTGATTTCATGCAAGTTCATACCAAACATCCTCCTCACTTTATTACGTATAGGGCTGATCCAGCTATCAATGTAGTCACTACTCGCAACACTTAGCCTCCTATGACTCAACATGTTTCTATCCCACCACCTATCACTCCTACAACTCCTCCTACTACTTATAAAGGCTATGAAATTATCTAACAACTTAAGAATACACCGACTAAGATATGTCTCTATGAATTATTTTGAAATGTGTCTAATTGTTGTCATATATTAGAGGCGGCCCTTTGTTCTATTCATATTGAAAGTACTAATTCTTTGGTGGATTTTACACACCTTATTAAATCCCTTAAAAATATACCACACACTATATCATTTAGTGATGAGGACATATCAACATTTTTTGTTGAAAATCCATATACACCTCTTTTTATCACTACTATAATTGGCACCATGTGTATCAAATGTATGCTCATTGACAATGGATCTACTATTAATTTATGTGCTCATTCCCTTTAAAAGAAAATTGGAATTATATATAATCTAATATCTAAGAATTCCACTACCATTTGTGATTATGAGTCAACTACTTGGACATGCTTAGGCACTATCACATTACCTATAAAAGTCGAGCCTAAACCTGTCCCTACTGAATTATTCATTATCAAAGCCTCATTTCAGTTCAATATTTTACTCGGTAGACCCTAAATTCATATAATACATGTGGTCCCATCCATTGTTATTCAATGTGTCCCTTGTCACTGCTCTACCCATTCCTTCATCACAACCTATTATATATAGTAATATTCACACATATATATCAGTTAATCTAGCGCTTCACAGCCTCCTTCCACTACTCCAAGCATTCCACCTATTTCCACTCACGCTACTACTATCATTTCACCCACTGCATCTGATCCAATAAAGACCAATGCTCCACTTGCTGAGGCTCCTGTCACTCTTGTATCTAGTGCACCTCCTACCAACATCCTTGATATTGTTATCCAACATGATAATTCCAACACTGATGAATTTGATGAAGAGGTTGATACCATTGAGCTCACTAATGACAAATTGTGTAATCTTAATTTCAATCCTATCGAGATAGATGATTCATATTTCAATGATACTTTCGTTGTTGTTAGCCCTGGTGAATATCAATTCAAAACACCCCTCCTACTAATTCTATGATACTTTATTAGGGGTTTGTCCATACTCTAGATGCCGTTTCACCTTCTTCACAATCTTGTGGGCAATGTGCATTTGCACTTCCTCATTTCACATGCACACTTTTCATGAATAACTCTTATTGGCATCTTATTTCATTCGACCCACTTGCTCTGATATTTTTTGCACACACAATGGCTTGAATCGACTTGGATTTACAATCAATGATATCGTACCACTACCTCAGTCACCCCATATCCATCATGGATGTGTTAGTATTACAATTACCTATAGTCTTCGTGTCTTCTATCTAACAGTATTTATTGAACGTGCTCCTCGCACTTCTTCGCTGACACTTGGGAAATATTAGCTTGATTACATTGGGGGCATCTTGGACCCTAATCATACTAGTGTCACATTTCCTATGCCTTTCGGTCATGTTTTATATGCAATGATTCATTCCTTGGTTATTCATAAAATCTAACTCACTGGTACGCACATAGATGTCCACCAACACCTTTCACCAATGAAGAATATGCAATGGGCATGTATAGTTTATGTTGTAATGGCTCTCTATGGGATCAACCACATAATATAGCCTACCAAGTATCAAATGCATCACCATTCATTTTTTACCATGGAAATGATGATCTATTAGACAATTTTACTTGATCACACTTATCATCATACACTCAGGGGGATCATGCCTATCCCCCTTCTAGTATTATCAATTGTCCTGCATTTCTATTTGTTCACTCGATACTTCGTGTTTAGTCTTTCACATGCATCTAGAACATTTTGATACATTTGTATCATCATTAACCTATGACACACTCTCGTGCTATGGTTCACACTTGAATTTTAAGAGCATACTATACACATGAACCTCACATACTCCACATTTTACACATCATGCATTCATGACATCTCTTTCTACGTTGCTCCTATTACACATCATAAACACTGCACACTCTACACATTCATGACACATCCTTTTTATATCTACTTTTACACGCTGCACTCATTACCCTATTACACACTCTAGTTCTACAGTTCATACTTGACTACTAAGGGTATTAATTTGAAATGAACCTCATCATGTGCACTCACTCACTACGCTCTATGATTTATCAATCATATCTTTCTAGTGCACAATTCAAACCATTTCCCGATGACACACTCTTGTTATGTAATTCATTCTTGACTGTTGAGGGGTATTTTATAAATCAACTTCATCTCATGCATTCTCATTCACACTCACTCGAGGGGAATGTTTCTCCTATCACACTCACTTTGCATTCCATTCCATTCACATGTACAACATAATGTATATCTTGGTCACATTTACTCTTGATTTCTTATGCTTACATGTACACTTTTTACACATGCTAGATAGATGCATTATATGTCATTATCTCTTTCTATATACACATGCACATTCACTTGCCTTCTATTTGTGATCGCAAACTCTACAAATATCCTTACATGTAACACAAATTCTTGGCACCGTACCTCTTACCAGTCCCACAATGATTCTTATGGGAAGCTACTTTCGTACACATCACAAGTGCGATTGTTTCGATTTATATTACTTCCTATTCTTACTAGCACACCACTCTATTGATATATACACGTCTTAACATAATTTTTATCTTTCTAACATGCTAATGGGTGCTTCATGTGTAACATTTGTTTTTTAGGTCTATTTACCACCATGGTTTTCTGTTACTTTACTTGCCATTACTTTTCATTGTTTTCCATTGATTGTGGGCTTTGCCATATGTTTTACTTGTCCACTAATTCTGTGCTTTTGGCTACTTCAAACTTGATTATCTTGCGACATTGTGAGAGATGTCCCATGTTTAAAACCCTCTTTTTGCAGTCTCCATTGTCTTCTTATTTTCTACCTTACATATTGTCTTCTATATGTGTATTTGTCTTTGTTTTCAATAACACATGTTTTCAACCACTTTTCTTGTGTGTGCTTTGGTTTTTACCAAGCACATACCCTTCCCTTATAGGGTATCAGTCATAGTTCAACTGTCAGTCCTCCTTTGGTTTGCATTCTCCTAGTGACATCACATGTACTCCATATAAGGAGGGGGCATCATTGGGTTAATTAGTTACCCCATATAATAATTTATAGTCATAGTTCAGTACCAATACAACACAATATTCAGTCACAAAAACAACCCAAAACTTGACTCGAGTCTTCATCACAACATAGAAACCAATGCCCAACACTAATCAGTAGCACCTTGACATCCCTGACCCTTCTTGGGTGCCTATGACTAAGGGGTAGTTACATATTTTTTCTTAGTTTGGCACATTTCATAGCACTTTACATAACATATTTTACAGGACAGACACAATCCTTCAACACTTGGCATGCATTCATTACACCTTCTTTTCTAATTTCACATTGGATTGAACTAAATCAGATATATACACACCATTTGCAGTCAAAGGTTGGAGAATAACACTAGACCTTTCTCCCTACACTTCTTCTGCACTTGGCATGAGATCGCTCGAAAAAATTGGTCTTGGCATGAGATCATCCAAACAAGTCACTCTTCTACAACATATTCAAGATTCTTTCTATCTCTTTCAATCATCACGAACTAGATGAACATGTTCCTTTTCACATTTTTACATACTTTTTACACACTTTTTACTCGTTTGGATCGATTTTTTCACACACACACACACACACATATATATAATATATATATATATATATATATATATATATATATTTGACTACTTATATTCTCTTCTTTTGTCCTTATGGGAAGCAACAGTCACATCATCCATCATCAAACAAAATCAAAAATAGGTACAATGCAACATCTACACATACGATTTCACCCATAGGGTCATCATCATTTTCACTTCCTCTTCTCTAGCTTCCACACTTCACTTTTTATCACTACACACTTTTTCTTGTCTCTTCGACACACTTTTCACCATCAATCTACATGGTTATTAGGTATGGGTATCTTATCTACTTTATGTTATCAAGCATTCACTCAAGGACATAAAGTGGCAGAAAATGTAGACACTAAGTCACACACTTTGGGTATATTTCTAGTCTTGATCACATACCACTATTCATATAATTCCTACGCGAGAAAAGTAATAATTAACCACTATCTTTGGCCTTTTTTATTGCTTTCAGTTTTCCTTCTTGGTCTTATACACCTTCTTTCCCAGTTTGAATTTCAACATTTCAATTTCTTTGAGTTTGGACACCAATGCCCAGGCACCCTCGTTCCCTCTGGGTGCACCCAACCTCTTTGTATCTTGCTAGTATCTTTTGGGTCCTTTCTAGTTGTTGGGCATATTTATTTCTTAGTAGTTGGAATTTTAGTGGTTAATTATGAAATTCAACCAATGAAATCATATAAATACAAATCTATGTGATCGTAATAAAGGACCAAACACTAAACATATACTACTATCACCTAAAGTTGCATCCAAGAGCATTATAAGATCATTCAAACATCCATTTAGCTCCACACAAGGGACTTCTATTTCTCCATAAACTCATAGGAGGGGAATTTCATTTTTCCATTAATACATCTATCTACATCTTTTACATGTAAGTATTTCTTGTTATTCAAGTTTTTCTAGCACAAGAGCCACATAGGGCACGATTGTACACACACACACACATAACTACATGGAGTCTGAAATGTAGTACAATGCCTAGATTGTAATTTCACTCAATTAGGTGACCGCTGAGGTCATTTTGAATCCCCATTTACATATTTTTCTATTTAAAATTTGATGTGTTTTAGGGTTTTTTTGGTGCTCTTTCTTCTTACAACTTTTAGGTGAACAACAATGAAGTACAACAACATATAAGTGATTAAAGGAAACATCCAGTGAACATATTGCAACACTGTGAAATTGGTTTTTTGATGTTCTAAATAGTCATAGGTTCCTAAAGGAGGTCTACAGTGCCCTAGGTTCCCTTGACCCTATCCAGACACCCCAGTTTAGGAAGATCTTGTAATCACACAATTTTATGAGCTAGGGTGTGACACTTCCCTCCTCCTGTTCATTAGTTCGTCATCTCGACACAATCCAAGATTATTTGTGATCTAACTAAGTATTTTATCCCTTCATTTGCAACTAGGGTTTCATATTTTTCTAGCTTACTTGCTTGGGTCAAATATGTACTCTAATAGTTTATATCCGTGATGTTACATAATTAAGATTTTAACATCTATTTATTTCAATATTTTCTTAATTAACAGAAGGTTAGAGTTTGGATGTTGTTTTAAAATAGGAATGAAAGGAATATTACAGGTGGGAGGGTTAAGCTCAGCTAGATTGGTGGCCTCCTCACGAGAAACAAATAAAACAAGATTTAAGTCTTACATTTAGTAAGACGAGCTTGGAGATCATGAAGGTATTCATCAGTAAAGGGTGGATAAGTTTTAGCCATGTTAAAAAGATGATTAAATTCCTAGATGCAAGTTTGGGTTCAAGTGATGGGTTCACCAAATGATTTAATTTAATTTAAATTAAATCTAAGTATTTCAGAGTAATTGATATATAAATGATAAAATATAAAAGTGACAAAAACAAAATAAGATGTAAAGTATGAAACCCTAAACAAGAGAGGGAGATAAAAGAAATTAGATGATTTTCGTGTAATCTGGAATTGATATGGACAGAGAGAAGTGATGAATGAGATGTAAACAATATTAGAATTTATCTCTGTAAAATTTGAAATGTAGGGACATAGTTAGACATGGGCACTCGTAGTAGGATAGACACGCCTGGGCACTGATGTCTACTCCTAGGCATTACTGACTGTACAGAGGATTGGAGTCTACTTTTTGTTGTGTAGTAAGGGTGTTGCAGTTATTCCTTGTTGATCACCTGATATTCACTCTTGGATCACCAAAATTACCTCTAACCTAAAAAATAAGAGTTCACATGCACAAGCCCACAAACCACATTAAACCTAAAAAGGAAAATGTAGAATGGGGAGTTAGACTGACCCCAAAAGTCACCATAAGAGTGAACTTATGAAAGAGCACTACAATACATCTCAGAATTCATGTAGTTCTTGTGATTGTGTGTAGAAATTATGCCTTAGGATGCCCTTGTGCATGTTGCACTTGATAGCGGGTTATAGCTAGAATGTAGCATTATAATAAAATGTGTGGATGGAATAGAATGAACTTCCCCTTCATATGTTGTGTATGTAGAAGTAGTGCCTTTAGATTCAAGATTAGGTGGTAAAAGTAATTCTTAGTGCTTGGCCCTTGATTTTGAACACATAACTATGTATTTAGATGATTCCCTTGTTTGAATTTCATAATTAACGACTGAAAGGTCGACCCATAAGTTAAAAAGATTCCCAAAATATAAAAGAGATCTAAAAAGAGTAAGGTAGAGAACGGGAAATGGTGCTCAGAGGGGACAAGAGTGCCTGGGCATTGCTGTCGTGGTTGGGCGCTGGTGTCTGAAGCCATAAAAGATAAATAAGTAAAGTTTCAATTGCGTTGTAGGGTGTGCAAGACCAAATAGAAATCAAGAGACAAATAAAAGAAGCCAAATATAGTTGTCAACCACTATTTTTCTTTCTTAGAAATCATATAAATGCTAGTATGCTTTTAGGACCTATAAATGTACCCAAGTGAGTGATTTTGTGTCTACATTTGGAAATTTTTAACTAGTTGCCTCAAAATGGCTTAAACATGCAAAACTGATATTTTCATGAGTAAAATCACCTCCACTATTCATTTACCCCATTCTCACACCTTATTTTTAAACCCAATAAAACCTTCATCAAGCTCAAAACGCAAGAAACTTAGATGTTCTTACCTTCTATCAAACTATCTTCATTAACTCTTCACAAATCATGGTTCAAACAAGCCAATTTTCAATGTTTTGGTCATACTTACTTTCTTAAATAAATCTCACTTGCATATACACCCTAAAAAATGTTATATCAACCTTCAACTTAAATGAAATCAAGGAAAACCATCAACTTCATCTTAGTAACTCAAACTTCCCTTTAGAGCCCTTAAGAACTAGCCTTTACATGGTTCATGGTTGAAAACTTATGCGCATACCTAGAAAAAATCTAAACTTATCTAAGTACCATTTTACCTCAATATGGTGTGGGGTAAATTTTATGACTCAACTCTTAAACCTCTTCTCTTAATCACCTTTATCTCCTTTCTAGTTGTTCTAGCTCCTACCAATCCTACTTGGAGGGTTTTTCATGCATATATTTCACTAAAAGAGGTTTCAAGACAATCTAAAAGCATATTAGGATACCCATTTAGACATTTCAACCCTTTGAAAATTTTTAACATGCCTTCCTTTGTAAAAAGTCCTCCATATCTCAGTTTTTAGACCCGAAATAGGCCTCTAAGGTGCACCTACAACTCTCTAAAGAGATTGTCATCATTTGTGAGAGATTAAAATATTTTCAAGGAAAAATTACTCTTACATATGAATTAGTGTTGTGTGTAGATAGTTTGTTCAAAATTTTAGACTCTAATACCAAGAATAAGGCCCTCAAAATTCACTTTGTGCACAAACCCTAGGTAGGGTTTCCTAGGAATCCGAGTAGTTAAAAACCTCTATAAAATTATCCAAACTCAATTTCAAAGCACAATATATGAGATTTAGATTTGTTTAATTATATCCCATGTTATTTTCTTACTAGTGGAGGTCATTGAATCAATAAATAATGAAAAAACACTTGATTCACACCCTTCTAGACTGTAGGTGATTGTGCTAATCTCCAAGATCCAAAACCTCTACATAGAGCTCCATGCATGCTTAATATTTTTGCATTATAGATTCTTTTCACCCTGTTGCCACATGAACATCACACAAAATATGAAATACAATTACTTCTAAGTTCATACACCATACTCTCCTTGGAGTTTTTTAGTCAAAACAGGGGGTTTCTAGTTTTCAAGTATCAATTATGACAAAAAAGAGTAAAGTATTGTACAAGAGGCCTTAGTAATTCTTCCACAAGGTGTCAAACCTCCCCAAAAATGATAAATGTAATAATGATTTGAACACAATACCATGTTTTCATGCCAAAATAACTAAGAAATTTCATCCTTTCTTTCCATAAACAGTTACGGTTGCTATTTGAGTCTTCTTACCTATAATGAAGCATAATATGGGGTTTTACAACATTAAAAAAAGATTTTACTATCTAAATCATGTTACAACAATCATTACAGTGATAAGTTTAATAACAAGGAAGAAAACTACTTCTTAAGATAAAACAACTATCAAATTCCTTCCAAAATAGAGTTCCCTTCATATTAAATTGATCATTTCTTACATAATGTATGCTTATTTCGTCCTTCCATCTTCTTAGTCCTTGAGGAATGAATGTAACCACCTCCTCTCTCCCCTTTTATCTCTTTCTTACCTATTTTTCATAACACTAGCTAATTCTTGGACTCCCATGAATCTTCATATGCCCATACATAACATAATGAGGCATCTTTTGCAAATTTTTAATCACCTATAGACTTAACCTAGCCCCTAGGACCTGTTTAACATGTCCTCATAAAATTCTTAGACCACTTTCCATACTTGACAAACTAGAGCTCCACCTTTATAATCTTGATAAATTTGAATTACAAAAAGGAGGGAAAACTTGTAATTTGAAGTTTTGAATACTTGACCAACTCGGATTTCCTCCATGACTTCGCGACATCTCATTTGACCTCTAAAACTATGAAAGGAGGATATTTTTCATCTTTGATGTTCTCTTGATGATGCTCCTACATCAGATTTCCTCCATCACTTTGTGCTTGAGTAATATTTCTAAGTAACCTAGTTAATAGGTTTTCCTTATTGTATATTTGGTCGATTATTTTTGTATATTGGAAGAGGCAGTAATATAGAGATTGTTTTGTACATGGCTGATTATCTTCTGTGGCGATGAAATATTAGAGAGATATTGGATAAAAATTACTATATACTTCTATACTTATGTGGATCTAATAAGGCACTTCAATTCCTATAAGAATTTTTGCTTTCTCTTATGTATTGTAATTCTCTTCTTGATAATCTATAAATCTCTCTTGTTCCTGTGTCAAGACCTTATTGTAATTGTATTATTTGAGCTTGTAAAGTATGAACAAGGTATTCTAGAGCCTTTGTGTTATAAGAAGAAGAATGTGAGACACTATGAGTGTAGTTAGGAGATGTAGGAACTGTAGCGGTCATACAAATAGACATAACACTATAAATAGAGGATTATGTTTGAAATATGCATCGTAGATGTAATAAAAATAGAAGTATGGACACTAAATGATGGAGGATTGTTATATACTATGTAATATATCATAATATTCTTAAGTTGGTCCTTGGTGGGATAAAAATGATATCAATATTAACAAGATTTTTTTTCAAGAAATGCACAAAATGTTGTGCCTCATCATCTAATAGACCATGATTTTCAAGTTTGTTATGAGATCTCTCACCTTGTATATTATTAGTGAAAACCATGAAGATGAAATAAGAAAAAAAATTGGCAGTATGTCACACCCTGCAATTATTTTGTTTTCAGTCACTATGATTGATAATTAATGACTTAATTAGTAATAAAAGTTGGTTTCATAATTATACCTATATTATTGTATATACAAATATGTATATATCTATATATGTGAAATCATATACATATACATATATAGATGCATATATAAGCATATAAGTATATGCAAGTAACTATTTTCGTTGTATGATTGTTTTGTTTGAATAACCATTTTTTGGTTGCATAGTTGTGTGGTGTTGCTTTGTTTAATCACCACTCCCTGGTTATCATTATTATATGTTAATGATTCGAGAAGGTAATCATAATTGATTTCATATTTTCATTATGGATGAACAAATGCATCATTGATAAATAAAGAACGTTGTGGAAAATGATGCAATGTAAATTTGGTAATATTATCAATATTTCATATTAAAATAAGTAGTTCTATATATGGCCAATGAAAACCAAATAAGATTAGGTGAACTATTCTTATTGAATGCTAAACTTATGTAAATGAGACTAAGACTAAAACTAACTATGAAATTATTGTATCATTTAATCATGAGACTTGGTTAAGTTGTTTTATATTAATTAACAACACTAAGTTACGATAACATGATGAGAGTTACTAATTCAAGATAGTAACTCAATAAGCTACTAGGACTCTCTATTAGGGATGGAATGTCTTACTTTTTTACGAAATAACCTAATATAAGACCAAATTATCTACTTAATTAAAATGGATAGCTAAAAAAATGTAAACAAAGAGTAGTCACTGTGTCTTATTATCCTTTTGATGGTATCATACTCATACCATCTTGGGATGGCTACGAGAAGGGTAGTGAGGACATCATGCCGAAAGTCATTATATGATCACTATCTTTCCCATAGGGATACTAAGGTGGTATTAATAAGGTTACTTTACTAGAAGGGTGAGTCATGACCCCTATTGCTTCAAACTGAAACTTAATTTCTTAATCAATGGAAAATAATCTTGACAGTTATATTGAGACGGTTGTGGGGTGAGAAGAAACAAGGTTTCATAGGCTAGTATGCAGTCTCAAAATTGGCTTGCTAGCATAATGCTAGATAACTATCGCCATAGTAATGTAAATGACTGATTGCATTATCTATTTACCATTTCTTCTAATCAATGGTGTCTTCAGTCAGAGAAAAGTACTTGAATACTTTACTTGTTGGTACTAAGGGTATGCACATGTTCTCTTAACATATAAAAAGGCTTATCCAAATGTAACACCCATGTTATGATTCATCCAAAATAAGGGAATTTTTTCAAATTTTAAAAAAATCCCTAAGTTCCTTTTATGCTGAATTGAATGTCATTATTACTTAGCTCAGTACTAAATAATACAACATTGTTTGATTTTCCAAAATCTATATTGATAACATACATTAACCATGTGCAATTGTAAGGGTCCTTTAGATCTTCCCAAATCTCCCTTATACACTCTATGCGAGTGTATATGCAAAAAGTACTTACCTCAAACTCAAGACACTGTTGATTAGAAGAAATGGTGAAAAGATAATGTAATCAATCATTTACATTACTATGACCATAATTATTTGGCATTACACTAGCAAGCCAATTTCGAGACTACACACTAGCCTATGAAATTTTTCTTCCCTTCACCACTCAATATAGTTATCAAGATTCTTTTCCGTTGATTAAGAAATTACGTTTCAGTTAATAAAAAAATGGTGAGAGCAGGAACAACTATAAAAATAGTCCCTAGTGAGGAAAAAAGGGATCTACATTGTGATAAACTTACACAAGGACATCTAGACACTAATATAAGTCAAGTTGGCATAGTTGTGAGAGAAAGGAAATAATAATGGGTAGAAAAACACAAAGAGGAAGATCAAGAACAATATATAGTCCATCTAAGTAAAAGAAATGTTGAGAACAAGAAGGATAAGTGTTGTATAAAGATAAAGACCATAGTGAATCTGGAAGAAGAAAATAAAGGAACAATTGTGAAGTCAATTTTTTCCTTGGAAAAGGATGATCTCAATCATAAATTTTTTATATGAGAAGGTCTAAGGATTGATATGGGACATGTTGACATGATGGTAAATACAAGAGAGAAAGCAGTCAAACAAGGAAAGGCATATTGTAACTAGTTTATAGTCCATTTAGGCAAGATAAATCATGAGCACACCAAGGTAAAGTGTTAAGTAAAGAAAGAAGACATGATGAATCATGAAGAAGGGATTGTATTTTTTATTGTATTCCTTATTCGTGTAGGTACAAAAGATTTGGAGATGAAGATTGAAGATAAGAAGACAAGATGCATTCTTGAAACAAATGCAAGAGTGAAGAAAAAACCATGGGACCTAGGAGGATATGGAGCAAGACAATTTAGTTGGAGTGAAGAAGCAAGGTCAAGAGTATACAAGGAAACTAAATATTCACTTGGATGAGCAATTATATAGATATAAAAAATAGGAGGACATGGATTCTTTTCAAAACCTTGGGAGTATGATGTAGGATCATCACCTAGAGTGCTCATTTTCCAAAAAAATTCATCACAAGCATGTTTAGAGGATAATTATAGATTAGTTGGTGTGTTTGGGAAGCCTTGGAAGAGCACCAAATTTGAATTTAGCTTTGATCTTCATTTTCCCACAAAAATAGGAATTTGAAATTTTAAACTATGAAAAATAAGTTGGTGGCCTTGTGAGAATGTGTAAGGGATATTAATGGTTACATTAGGCTAAGTGTGTGTTAATGTTCATGTGTCTAGAAACTCCTTAGGGTGTCAAATTGTTGGAAAAATCTTAAAAAGTCAGAATTGCATCATTTTCTAAGGTTTTGTTAATAAGGATATGCATAAATTAGTTAGGTTTTTGGATATATATGAGAAAAAGAGATAAGAGCTCAAACTAGGGAATTAGTTAGAGGGATTGACACAAGCTCAGTGAAAGAATGTATGGAGGAAGAAACTTGAATAAAAGATAAAGAAGTTTGAACTCTATTTTAGATCCTATTTTGACTATTTTTCCTTGAAAAAGTTTACTTTCATTCATTGTATTGAATTCTATTATCAAGTTTGTGATTGTTGTAGAGTATTTATTATATGAGAGTGTGATTTTTATATTGGAAGACCTCCATATGATGTTTCATTGCAGAGTAGATAAATTAAACTAGAAATTGTGACTGTGAAAGAAGAGTTTGTTGAACTTCTAAGTATTTTGGTTTGATATTTTTAGAAATATCTTGAGGAATCAATGTGGAACTCATATGTGGCCAACCTCATAAGAATGTGAGAATTATATTTGAGGCTTCATAAATATATTTGAGCATTTAAACTTTGTTATTACAATGGTTACTTCTTTACAAGGTGGAACTCTTTTTTCCTACAGGCATGTCAAGGTATGAACTAAGTTTATTTCAAGGATACATTTTTATTTTGAAAACACTGTTAGAATAAGAATGTGGAAGAACCTTGGATAGAACTCATAAAGAAATTTCAAGTCTCAAAAACAATTTCTTTGCATTTTATAGCATTTAGAAGCTCCTCGAGTCCACAAAAACCCTAGCTAGGGTTTGGGATCATTTTGTTGTTTGAAGGCCTTAAACCTTGATTTGAAGATTATTATTCATAATCTATCATATTAAGAGGTTACATTTTGATAATAATGAAGTTTCAAGTTTTAATATGCATGAATGTGTGATATTTTTTTGACATTCCTGTGCCTAGCGCTGAATGCCTAGCGCTGAATGTACAGTCACGAGACCTAATTGGAGGAATCATAATAACAGAAAAGGAGTTTTTACTTAGAGTTATACATTGATTTTTTTTGGCCCAATAGAACATGAAAATGTGTATCTAAGAATGTCTTAATTTTGGTTTAAAAACAAGTATAACAAAGTTTATGCTTGAAAATCACTTGGTACATGGCTACTAAGAGGTTGGTTAACTTGAGAAGAAGAAGGTAATGGAAAAGTGACTTGTCTAATGTGTTGGAGAATAATATTTAGTATAAAGATCAAGGTTCCTAATGGGTACCCAAATAAAGTTTTAGTTTGGCCTAGGGATTTATGAGGTGCTCCCAACCAATTTCAACCATCAACTTTGTTCTTGAGAAGCCTAGACAGATAATTTTGGAAAGGTAAATGAATTTGAGGTTTTTCTTTGATTTTGATCATTGTGAAGGCTATCATAACATTGAATTGAACTTATAAACAACTTAAATTGGTAGTAGGTGTTAAATAAGACTAAAAAGACCAATTTTTCATGTTATAGCCTATCTAAGCTTGATAAGTTGAGTGATTTTTTAGGGTATAAGGACAATTTTGGAATTACTTGTTGGTACTAAATTATCGATTGCGTTGGTTTCATATTGAGCTTTGCATCAACACTAGCATCTAAATTAGGTACTAGTGTCCTAGTGATGGGTGTATATTTAGTTTTTTAGTGTCTAATAATGATGCCTTCACTTCGCTTTGTGTCGCATCCACATTGTTGTAGGTTTCTCTAGTTACATATGTACCTGCAAAACAAACCCTAACTACCTACAAAAGACTCAAGCACACATTACATTAACTAATATATGTAAGTTCTTGAGTCAAAGTAACCTCGATGGTCACCCTAATGTGATTATTACTAAGTGTTACACTACATTTAAAACTCTATGTAGTTTTGGTGTGTGTGTGATAGAAATCGTGTCCCTTGAAACTAGGTTGCCCTTATGCAAGTTGTACCATGATAACTAGCTATAACTACTTTTCACCCAAGATAATGTGTGTCATGAAATATAGAAATTTCCCTTACTATGTAGTGAATAATTTAGCCCAAAATTCAGTCCTTAAATTTGTTCATTTTTTCCTAAGTAATAGATAGAAAATAACAACCTAGTGCCCCTTAGAATAGTTAGTAGGTTATGTATATATGTGACTCATTTGTTTAAATTTTGACACTTAGTGAAACCAAATGCCTACCCCATATATGAAATAAGAATTAGAAGATATTTAAAAGGAGGCACCAAGTGGTAATTTAAAATGTAAGAAAGAGTGGACAAAAGTGTCAGGAAGGGACAATAATGATGGGCATTATTGTCCTTCCTGGGAACTACTATCCCTAAGACATAAAAAAATAAATTAGATAACAAGAAATGATAGGGATGCATGTGACACAACCAAAAGCATACATCCAAAAAACATAAGACAAATTCACAATCAAAATCAATTGAAATCAATACAAGGACTAATAGAGGTATCACCAGTGTCTAATCTCCACAATTAGGAATCACACATATATAACATCCTCATTTTAAGACTTTAATACAAGGGATTTTTTTATAATAATGTTTCACTATTCTAAATTCACATAATTTAGAACCAACATTATCTTAGTCAATCCATCCTACAACAGTAAACCATATACAACTGTTATGAGTTAGATTTAAACCGATCTCTAATATCTAATTTATTAAAATGTGTACACAAAGTATACTTATGGTTCCCTTAATTAATCAGGGTCATTTAAGTGTTAATCTCTAAAGTGCATATCTGGGTATCTATTACAAATAACCCCTTATATATTTTACATCTTTAGTCTAAGTGAAATCCAGACAATGTAATCAACAACTTGCGTTACTTTAGCCAAAGTTTCAAGACATGTTTTCCATGCTTATATTCATAAAGGGCATAATCATCAAAAGAAATATATCTTTCACCACACTCAAAGTTGTTGTTTAGATTAGGACTAATTTGATTTGCATCAATCACTTCTAAGGTCTGTGCTAGGTATTAATTAGAGATAATATGCATAGGTTAGTGCCGATAAGCCAACTTAGGGTGACTAAGGGAAATGAAGCGTATCCGAATCGACTTACGTCACTTTGGTCTCACTTCCCTTCCCATATTCATCATAAGATGACATTGATACTAGGCCATACCTTAATCTCAAATTGGTATCTATCATTTACTTGGATCCAAGATTTATGAAAGTTGTGTTTAGTAGAGCTAGGTGGATTATCGCACCATAGTAGTTGTTTTATAGTAACCAATTAATGACTTATGTCATTAAATGGGTGTTGTGCAACAATGAATATGTTGTGATGACCCGTTGAGTTCCGTTAAATGGAACATCATATCTTAACATGTTTCATTAGCTGACTAATTCCTGGCTTGTTAATCTCACCTTGGTTACTCTCATCGATAGGTGCCATATCTAAAGATCTACGAGGGTTAGAAATGACTTTCCTTTGAGTAAGGATAGAAAAACATCATTTAATTAAGTGCAGGTTGTAGATTTAAATTTTTGTAACACATTATCATGAAAAATTACCTTAATCCTTGATTAGGTATAGTGGGTACGTGTAATTTTTTTTCTCTTTAGTTTTATTAATGTAGTTAAAAAATCACAAATTATTATTTATACACACATGTGCCCTTAGGAATAATCATGATGATACATAACTATCATGCTTATGTATGTTTTCATACTTAGGAAGTAAACATATTAAGCTTAAGCATTCTGCACATAGCTTAATGTGGTTAATGTGTTTTTATACATCCATAAATTTTCCTTAAATAGATACTGTAGTTATATCTGAATTAAACATCACTTTTCATATAACTGGATAATGTTCCTTAAGTTTATTAGTGGTTGTTTTATTAATAAAACAACCATCTAGATAATGAATTCAACCTCATTATGTCATCTTATAACTGTTAAGTATAACTTACATTCACTTAATATATTTAGAACATAATATGTATAAATCATTTCAGTCATAGTGTACATAGATAATAAGCCATACTTCATTCAATTTATAAATGATATTCAATCATATAGGAACATATTTATCTTTCATTAGTTTAGACTCTTCATCTCATATAAGTGCAAAAACTAATGAAAGTTTCCTTTTTAACTTTAAATGATATAATGATCAAGTTCGCAAACGTATCAATTGTCTACTTCAAGAAGTACATAAGACAATGATAATATAAAGAAAATTTCTTTATTCAATTCCAAAAACTAAATATCAAAACATGCTTAAGATAACTTGAATTAACAACTTCTCTTTTCAGAATAGATACAATAAATGGGCCATTATCCTTTCCCAATTCCGAAAAACATAAGTACATCAAGTAATGAATAATAAAATTAGTTATACAAATCATCTTTCTTCAATCAATAGGAAAAATGCAAACTTCTAAACTTCATCCTTCTTTCACCTTTTGCAAAGTCCATCTGGAAGATTGTTAGCATTTATATATTCATACGAATTGGCATGATAAGATCTACATCTTAAAAACCACATGCTCTATCTAATAATTTCATAAAAATAATGCCACTTTTAAATGAAATTACTTTAAGGTTCAGAAAGGGACACATGTATTTTGGAACATTCAGAATAAACATTTAATCAATACAAACACCAACATAATGAATACCTAGTAACCTTAGTACTTCATACAAGTAGGTTCCATACCAAACATTAGCTTATATTGAATATACGATAATCAATATCAACTTGATCAAATAATCATTTCCTAACTGTACATATAATGGTTACTATTACAGTCAAGTATAACCTATATAACTATAACCTGATTAAACTATCAAGTTAAATCTAATCAAATTTAACTTGATTATATAGCCATGTGTATTTCATATGAACAATACCTTAATATTGGCTTGTTCACCATTCAATATAAATTATACATCCAATAAATTATTTAATATTTTACAAAGTTATTAAAACTATAATTTTTTAAATCATATCAGTAGGGTCTATACGACCGATTAGGCTACTCATTATAAAACCCATACATGGCTCACTAACTATGATACTACAAGTTAGTACTCCCTGATATTTCAAGGATAAATTCTGTTGGGCCTAAAAATAATGGCTAAGTGCCAAAGGGTAAGAAGAAGAGTGTGCAAGGAAAAGCGCACATGGAAAGGGTTTAAGAAGGGTTTATGAGGAACCAGTGTGCACACACAAGGCATGCTAGAGGATTAGCATTCCAAGAGGCATTTGAGGAAAAATGTTACCGAACTAGACATGCGGAGTGGATAAGGTGCCAACTTAGAGGATGGGTGGTCAAGGAAAGAATATTCCACACATGGAATATCCCAAGGAAGACATCATTACAGAAAGTGGAGAGCTCAGATTAGAATAAGCATGCTCCATTGGAGGACCACATGGACACTTGAAAAGAAATATGATCCTAGAGGAAGGCATGGTGATGGGTGTTAAACCTATTTATAGAGATTCTCGAGTAGAAGAAGAGAGATGATCTTGATAGAAGCATCAAGATCATCATAGAGAGGATGGAAAGACAAAGCTCTACAAAACATATTAGGAGGTTCTAGGAGATGGGGTTCTCATTAGAGGATTGTAGGAATGCTATTATTTCTGAGGGATGGGTCTACAAAAATTTTGTAATAAGGGAAGCATAGCTAGGACTTCTGATACATGAGTTAGATCCATGTCTTGATACATTTGGTCTGTTATGACCCTTTTGAATGTAATGTGGTTACTAAAACTGTGATTAATATGAATATATGGCTCTATTCTAAATATCCATTTCATGGGTACAAACCTTAGTGTCTTTCCTTTATGTTATGAATCAGATTTGTTCTTGTATGATGTTTCTCTTGTTATTTGCATGGGTATGTAGATGTAATAGCTCATCCGATGCTTTCAGAATGAGTGCATGAACATTTACTTTTCTGCATCTAATTTTCTATCAATGGAAATATCTTCTCACAATGCTCACATAAAGGAGGGGATTGGCACCTGTGCATGCCTTAGGTGAGTGCCCAGTGCCCACTGGGTGATAGGCCAGTGTGCATGGGATTAGAGTGTTGTATTAAGGGTGCATAAAAATGACTAAATCTTGGTTCCATTACCGGGACCTCTTTTCAAAGTTGTTGTGAGAATGATGCATGATGACAGAGTGCTTGACCTTGGAAAGTGTCGAAGCATGGTTTAAGAGCATGGAGGATGAGTTTTCTCAAATATTTAGTACTGGACCTGAGTTTGATGCACACAAATGGGTAGAAGAACACCTATATCATGAGTTGTATGAGACCTTATTTTGTTGTTTTCTAGTAGATTTGTATGAATGGATCTCAACATATGCATCTAGATCAAGCTGGTACTATAGATCTCGTGTGTGGACCTGAGATGAATATCAGAGGCTGTAGGATGCGAATCTAACTTGGACATGTGTTGTTGATCATTGGTGGAGAAGAGTGTTGACCAGTTATACCCTAGAATATGCTATTTCTATGTATTCTTGTCCAGAGGTTACTGAGTTTGAGTTCCTAAGGGATCCTAGAGGATCATTTTTACGGGCTATCCCATTGGCTATGAAGATCTTGATCATTACGCTAAGTTTGGAAGCATTCCGTATGGTCGGCTAAGATTCTCTGAGCACTAGGAGGAAGCTAGGGTGGAGGAAGATGGCAGACCTTGCATCGGAAAAGGAGAGGGAAGATAGATGACTCAAGTATAGTGAAGATAGTGAAAGGGAGTTGGCTATACAACATGAGGCTATAGGAGTGATGGATCTATTGAGGTAGATGTTGGGAAGGAATTGAGGTTCATACAGAGGATGTGGAACCTGAGTAGTCTGTGCTACCCCATCTTGGAAAGCATGGGAGAGAGACCCCTTCAGCTTTTGATGAGAGTTCATTGCATGGAGAAAGGAGAGCCATCAGCACATCTAAACCCACATCAGTGACCAACCCCTAGCGCTTAGTTTTCCAAATCAAGAAACAAGTATTGTTAACCCAGTTGGTATCGGTGGAAGTGACCGATATGCACCTAGGAGATATAACTTCTCATTTGGGACATCTATGGTTGCAAAAACAATTCCTCTGTTTAGAGGGATTTTTTGGAAAAGTGTGAGTACGCAAAGTTTGGGTATCATGTCTAGGATTGGAGCAGGATACACGTGTGGTAGTAATAGATAAATATCACAAACCATTGGCATGTAGATTTAGTGGAACAGTTGGGAATGCTAGGCATGACCACTTTAGGCCCATTACCAGCTACAAGAGGTGGATCTGGTGGAATAGGAGCTAGAGGACCTGGTGGACCTGGCAGATCTGGAGGATCAGGAGGAATAGGACCTAGTGGATCTAGTGGATCTGGTGGTGGAGGAAACACCAGAGGAAATCAAGGTTTTGGATCAGGAGGACAAGGGCCTCAACCACATATGCAAGTCTTTTTTGAGATGTATTTGCATCTACCAGATTACAAGGGTGTTGAGGATGTTGCAGAGCATGTACATAAGTGTGATATGGTGACACGTGAAGGGGATCACTACCCTAGAATGGAAGGAAAGTCAGTTTGTAACAATGTTGCAGGGATGCACGCATAGTTGGTATCGAAAATATGACCCCCATCAGATAGTGGTAGATTACACCATGCAAATGCCTTCTTAGTTGAATTCCATATCCCCGAGTTTGAAAGAAGAGAATTAATGCGCTAAAAGATATCCAGTAAGGAATGGTAGAGAGTGTGTGGGAATACAACGTGCATTTAAGAAATCTCTTATCAAAACTATCTTATGCTATTCATCCTTCTCAACATGCTCAATGGTTTTTGGAGGGTTGATAACACCATTTAGGAGAGAAATCTCTCACATAAGAATGTTCACAAAACTAGACCCGCATGAGGCCTTGGAGGCTTGATAACCTGTGCACGTTGAGGCTAGTTAGAAGCATGGATACTTTTGGAAGCATGTTAGCCCTTTCCTTGAGGCTCAAATTTCTATAATGGCCAAGCAACAGGAGAAGTATCTGTGAACTCGGTGCATGAGACTCGCAGTGGTCTATGGTGCACTGGATTGTGAGATAGAGGGGCATACAAAGGACAGTTTTCCTTGAAGATTGTACACGCCATGATAGTAGACTGTGAGATTTTCCATGGAGATCATGATGCAAGTAGGTTCCCACTATTGCAACACGCATGATCTGTAAGCATGTATCTTGCTATTGCAATATTTACACCTCTACTACTCATGACACCAAGGATTGTAGACTGATTGACTAGATACATGATGCCATTGATATTGGTGTGCATTAGACCAGCCTTGCAAGTAGTTCCAAGGATGATGATCATCACTATGAGGGATGTGCAGATAAAGGGGCACATGGAAGAGGATTTTGAGGATGATTTTATGGTTGTGATAACCACATAGGAGGAAGAAGCGAGTACCCACTTGAAACCTGTTACAACTGTGGGTCTACAAATCACTATAAGCATGAATGTCCTGATCTGTTGCAATGCTTGTGGTGTGGAAAGAAGCATAAGCATGAGGAGTTCCCAAAGCTATTGGATCATATGAGAAAATAACACCAGAAAGAAAAAGGTGCTAGGATGGTAAGCATAAAGAATGCCAACTCACAGTGGATGCCAAGAGTGGCACGTGAGTTAGGACTAGAACCTGTACTAGTGATGATGCAAGTGGAGGCCACACACGTCAGGGAGATACCAAGGAAAATAACACTGGTTACAAGAGAAGAAGTGGTACATGGAAAGTATCCGGAACCTACTCATCAGAAAGAGGTGTATCAAGAGGCCATGGATGTGATTAGGAGCCTACAAGGAGAGATCCAGTGACTGAAGGAGTAGTCAAGGAAGTTAGAGAAAAGGAAGAGTGCTGAGACTCTAAAGAAGGACTTGTATGAGGTCAAGGAAGTATGAAAAATGTTGAGGCAAGAGAATATCATTCCCTTGCTAGGAGAATGGTTATGGGAGAATGTACCACACACTGAAAGGGAGCACGAGAGGCAGGTTCTACATGCTAACCTTCCCTCCCCACAACCTTGACTATGATAAGGAGATTACTTTGAATGTTGTTGTGAATGGATGACTTCTAAGAAATATTTTGATTGACATGGGTGCATGGAAGGTAATGTTCTCACTCTAGATGCTTGGCATTAAATGGGAAGGCCCCCATTACAACCATCTTTGAATGTGTTGTATATGGCTAACAAGACAAAGTAAATTCCCATTGGTGTCTTGAAGGATGTTGTTATCACTATCCAAGGGGAAAAGTTTACTGGGGATTTCGAAGTCTTGGCACTAGCTGAGGTGGACAAATTTCCAGCATTACTTGGGCACCCCTGGTGTTATAAGAACAATGCTTACCTACGGTTCAATAAGGGGTATATAAGTTTTGAGAACAAGGAAGAATGGGTTATCATCCCTTTGACAGATGGGAAGTCAACACCCTATACTGAGCCCTTGGGAGAAGAAGTCCTTGACATAATCTATGTGTGCTCTATCAGGGACCATGAGGTGATTCACCCTATAAAAGGAGTTATTCAGTTTTAAGATGCTCAATCTATGAGTGATACCACTAGTGTAGCATGTGAAAATTGGGCACATGGACTTATGAGTTAATTGGGTGATAGTTAAGAGGATCGGTGACAAGAGTAAAAAGGCACACTCAGTTAAGAACCTATGAGGGAAGAAGTTACCAAGTTACTCTGGAGGAGCCAATCCTGATGATTTCTTACGAGAAATGGAGGCTCAGTGGAAAAATGAGGTTGAAAGAAGAGGGATGCTCAGCTATAACTTACTCAGGACCACAACGTGTTGGTGGGTGACACATCGTGATAGCCTTCTAGAGTGGAGCAAGGTAAGTATCACGTTCACTATTAGGTTTTCTTGAAGCAATGTACCCACTATCATACAAGACTACCATGGGAAAGAACCCACCTTGTTTCACATCCAAGCATGTGAGAAGGCCTAGATAGAAGGTGTGGAAGCCTTTCACCTTCTTTATGGGTGCATAAGTTGTATTCCACCTTACAAGGTTGTGCACATGCATGGTACATTCACTCAGAGATGCACCCCCATCAGACATAAATTGGTAGGAATTGGCGGCTGATCTCATTCAAGCTTTCAAGTATCAGAGTACTAAACCATCAGTGGATAAGGCATTGCAAGTTGTCAAGTGCCTTACAATGGGGGATAGTTCCATGGCAGAAGATCAGATACTGGAGTTATTAGGTGAACCTGGTTTGGAGACACATTTTGATGAGGAGGAATCAAGAAGAGATACAACTTGAGCACGCATGCATGGAAAAAGAAAAAGGAAAAATGGTCTATGTGATAGATGGCGAAGAAGTGGAAAGTCTAGATTTTAACCATTCTGAAGGTATGCACGTGAAGTCATGGATAGTGTTGATGAACAAGCACACACCTACCATGAACCCATGAAGACAAAGAAGGTTAACATTAGTTTGGATTCGGAACCTAAAGAAGCTATTATTGGAGACTATTGGTTGGAAAAGGAGGTTTTCAAGATCGTTGATCTATTGCATGAGTTTCAAGAATTATTCCCATGTGGGTACCATGAGCTTAAATGCATCACCACTCCTTGGGGGAAATGAGGACCAAGTTAAAGGAAGGAGTGTGCCTGATTTGGAAGAGACCTTATTGGATGAATCCAAATTTCATGTATTCAAGGAGGAGATAGAAAAATGATCACATCAGGCATCATTGAGGCCATTGAAGGAATCAAAATGGATAAGCCCAATGGTCATAAGCATTAAGAAGGATGGAAGGATAAGGATCTGTGTTGATTACAGGGAATTGAATGTAGTATGTGTCATTGACCCTTTTCCAACCCCCTTCACTAAGGAAATTCTGGAAGGAGTAGCCAGGGTGTGAGGTCTATTCCTTCACAGATGGATTCTTAGGGTATCACCAAGTTAGAATTGCAAAGGAAGACCAAGAAAAGAAAATTTTTCCACTGAATGGGGAAGCTTTTCCTACACGGTCATGCCTTTTGGACTGATGAATGTGCTTGCTGTGTTCTCACGCATTGTGATACAAGCATTTCAAGACTTCATCCATAAGGTCCTTCAAGTCTACCTTGATGATTGGACAATGTATGGACTAGTAAAAGACCATTGTGACAATTTAAGGCTGATGTTTGAAAGATGTTAGTAGTTGAGGATATCCCTCAACATTAAGAAGTGTGTTTTTACTACTCCATTTGGAACTCTTCTGGGGCATATTATATGTAAGGAAGGTTTGCTGGTGGATCCCACCAAAGTTTCCGTTATTGTGGGATTGGGGGAGCCTACCAGTCAGAGCATAGTGCATGGATTCCTTGGACATATGGGGTACTACTAGAATTTTATTAAGGGGTATGCCAATATCTCTATGCCCTTGGAGGAGTTGCTGAAACACAAAAGTTCATTTCACTAGGGAAAGGTGCAATAGACGACGTTTGACACATTGAAGGATATGCTTGTCACTGCGCCCATATTACGCTTTCCTACTTGGGATAAGCCTTTCCATGTGCATGTTGATGCCTAAGGGACAACCATTAGAGTAGTACTAGCACAACCTAGTGAGGGGATTGTTGATCACCCCCTTTTCTTTACAAGTAGGAAGTTGACACTAATAGAACAGAACTACACAACTACTGAGCACGAAGCTCTATCAATGATCTACACGCTGCATAAATTTAGGTAGTATTTATTGGCAATACCATTCATATTCTACACATGGACCACATGGAATTGAAGTACTTGGTGAACAATCCCATGTTACAAGGGCACATATGTCATTGGGTCCTATTGTTTCAAGAGTTTGAATTTTCAGTTGTGGTGAAACCAGGAAAGAGTAATTCAGGACCTAATCATTTATGAAGGATTGACTCAGGGGAGGAGATGCAGAGCATTAGGGATACCATGTCAGACGCGTAAATTTGTAGGTTGTGGCGTGCACCCTCTGACTTAGAAGATATTGTAGTGTTTCTCAAAATGGGTGTGGTGCCAGAAGGAATGAAGGCTTTGGAGAGAAAACAGTTAGCTATACGCGTCGTGCCCTACATGTTAATTAGTGGATATTTATACAAGCTATGCCATGATGAGGTTCTACATCAATGCATGTTAGAACATGAGCATGTTGTAATTATGGAAGAAGCACATGGTGGGATTGTAGGAGGACACTATTCAGGAAATGCCACCATGCAAAAGATTCTACTTGCAGGGATTTGGTGGGAGAGTATCTACGAAGATTGTATTAAGTTTTGTAAGGCTTGTGACCATTTCCAGTTCCTTGGAAAACTTGGAAGGAGGGATGAGATGCCCTTGAGACAAATAGCTAGTGTAGAACCATTTGAGAAATGGGAAACTGACTTTGTAGGACCAATTTTTCTTGCCGCATGAAGGACTGGTTCACACTACATCATCACTTGCACTAATTACTTGACAAGATGGGTGGAGGCAACACCTACAAAGGATTGCAAAACAAAAAAAACTACTAGATTCTAATGGGAGAACATATTCAACATGTATGGATATCCTTTAAGCTTGACTAGTGACAGAGGTACACATTTTTTGAATGAAACAGTCAGGATTTTGTTGGTAGAGTTTATGGTGGCCCATCACAAGACCACCCCTTATCATCCCCAAGCAAATGGAACTATTGAGGAATTTAACAAGATACTAAGTCACACGTTGACCAAAATTTGTGATGTTGGAAGACAAGATTGGGATGACAAGGTATCAGCCATCCTATGGGCATACAAGACAACCTACAAGAGGTTGAACAAGGCCACACCGTTTCAATTGGTGTTTGGCACGGAGGCTATTTTACCAGTTGAATTCATGTTACCATCATTGTGTATTGTGTGTGTAGGAGGATTAGATGATGAACAAGCACTCGAGGAAAGGATTGATAAGTTAATGCAGCTAGATGAAAGGTGATCACTTGCTAGATGGAGTCAGAAGACAAAGAAGGCAAGACAAAAGGCATGAAATGATTATCATATCAAAAACAAACAATTCAAGGTTGGGCAGATGGTTTTGTTATATGACTCTAAATTTATGTGCCATCATGGGAAGCTGAAAGTCCATTGGTTGGGACCATACATCATCTCGTACATCCTTGATTCAAGCACATTCCAGTTACAAGCACTAGATGGGACGAGGTTACCAGGCCATTTCAATGGGATTAGGATGAAGCCCTACTATAAATAAGTCTTCTTTGTTTTTGTAAATAAGGCAGTATTTCCAGTTAGCCTAGGATTTCCCTTAATGTATTTCTTTTCCTTGTGTTTCCCTTTCTCGTTGCTTATTCCTTTCTTTTTATGTTGTTTTGCGCACCTTGTGCACTAGTAACCACTTATTACTTTCAAAAGGTTGTATATGCACAGAGGACCACACATTCGTTTTAGTGTGGGGTGGAGTAGTGTGAAGTGAAATAGAAGATGGTAGTGAAAGTTGTGTTTTAATGGCTCAGATTGAAGGATAAAAAGTGTGTAAGGTAGGAGAGCACACATGGAAAAGGTGGAAAAGAAATTTTGGTGTCAAGAAGGCTTTACAAAGACCACATACAAAGGATGAGAAGCACAGGAACAACATGAGGTAGGTGAGGGAAAAATCAAGGTCAAGGACAGAAGAAGTGCCTTCGGCGCTGTAAACACACATGTAAGAGTCTTCGGTCAGTTAGGATTTTTACGCGCCAAAAGGTTGTAGAGATTTTTCACGTAGGATTGGGCATGATGGGGTAAGAGCGCTTAAGGTCAGCTTTAGTGGAAAAATCCACATTTATTGCTAAGTACATTGGTAGGTGGCATATCATTTATTACAAGAGATGAGAAAAAATCTATAAGTAGAAAGTCGGGCACATCATGTTTTACATTGCTATTACGATATTGAAGAGATTTTGCAAACTAGGGCATCTACAAAGAAATATTTGTGTGAAGGAGGAATTGTGAAAATTTGAGTGCATGACTAGCATAATTTGTGAACCAGAGTGGAAGGAGTACACGGGCATAGGGAAGAAGGTTTCAGTGGAGTACGCCATCTTGTGGAAGGGTTTTTCAGGTTAGGTTTCTGTAACTAGAGCACGGGAATAAAAGGATTTTTTGTGAGGTTGGGTCACATACTTGAGCAGAGAAAGAAAGAGGAGTAAGGAAGAGTTTATTTTTAACCCGACAAGAAAATGACACCAAGGAAGGCAACCGTTTCACCTAAGAAGGGAAAGGGAAAAGGAAAATAGACTACCACCACTAGTTTCAATGAGGAGTGGTATGCAGAGATGCAGTACCCAGATGGGGTGTTACTTGGAAAAGAATGGGTATCCCACGTGAGGAAGATGGTCATGAGTGACTATAACCACCACACAAGCACCACAAAGAAGGAGATGGCATTAGAACTGGTTCATCCAATGGATAAGAGGACACCATAAGGGATGCCAATCTACAACAATGAGGTGAAGGTAAAATTGGAGAAGGCTGGGTTGCTACAACTGTATGAGTTGCCTATTTTGGAAAGTCTGAGTGTCTATACCAATGGTTGATGTCACACATGCACGAGGACCACTTCTACTTTATAGGCCAAAGAATGCACATAACTCCCCAACTTATCTCTAAGTTTACCAGCCTTATCTGCAAAGGAGATCTGTTAGATGATGACTTGGAGGATAAAGATGCCATTAAGGAGACCGTGAAGACTTATGACTATAAGAAGGGGTCTCGCTACTTTAACATCCCTGATATCTCTGACCCAGTGATGAGGATGGTAACACACTTGGTATCCAAGCTAAATGGACAAGAAAGGTGGACACAAGTCAACAAGGCATGGTTGAATGTGTGCAAAAAAATTTCAGAAGGAACTATCTATAACTTGTCTTCTTTCATTGCAGATGAAATAATTAATGCCACATGCGAAGGAGAAAAGATTATGTTTGGCAATGTCCTTCTCACCATCATCTTATTAGAAATTGGAGTGCACGATGGACTAGAGAAATTTGTATGGGAGTATCCAGATAAAGACCCTTCCCCCGCGATGAGATTTGAAAAATACACTTGTGATACCATGAAGACCACCCACAAGGTGCACCTGGAGAAATGGTATAAGAGGATGCTCTACACATTCAGGGATGAATGGAGGATACCCAAACAATTTCCAGCGCTAGTACAAGGAGAAGCTGAGTTCACTATCTACCAACATTTCTACATTGGCAGATTCACTCTAACAGATGAGACCAAGAGTCCATGGTGCAAACTGCCTTTCTCTTTCACCGCGCAATACTTTCAAGCAAGGGTCAATTGCTTTAAGGAGGAAAAAATACTAAGGTTCGACCTTAACGAGGTAGACCGGGACCTCCACAACCTATGAAGAAATCTTATATACCCAAAGAAGCATGCTTATGTGGAGAAATATGTCTCCCATGAGGTGCGCATGATAAAACCTGTGATAATGCCAATTGTTGGAAGGACCACAACGGGGGTATACCTACGCATTTGGCCCAAGTATGAGAAGGGAACTTACTTGGAGAATGATGTCTCCATCCCAGAAGACCCCATGGAAAGAAATAAGGCCATGCCAAGGAAGAGGGAGAGGGAAGAGGCACCAGAGAAGAAGGCACCAAGTTTGTAGACAACACAATCTATGGACATGCAGGAGCCAGGTGTGGAGCCAAACACATATGCTTAGAGGAATAAGTCTCCCATTAAGGAGAAAGAAAAGACACCAGAGGAAGAGGTGCTAGAGTAAGAAGAATCGCAAAGGAATAAATCACCTACTAGAGAGGAAGAGAAGGAAGAATCCCCAGTTAAAAAGAAGTAGAAGGTAGTGGAGAAGGTAGACTCAAAAGAAACAGAGATCTTGGAGGCCTATAAAGGTGAAAGAGATGATGATGAGCATGAATAAATTCAGGACCATGCCGTGTACAATGTACATGACTCAGAGGAAGACGAGAGTAAAGAGAAGGATTAGGAGGAAGAAGACACTCAAGGAAAAGGGGAGAGTGAGGAGGTGAATACAAAAGAACAAAGGAGCACAAGCCTCACCAAGGAACATATAGAAAAGGCTGCGAAGAGAGAGGTAGTGGCCATAATAAAGGATTTTGGGGAGTAGGAGGTGGATCACAATGCTGAAGAAGTGCTTAAGGAGATAGAAGAGGAGAGCGTAGGAAAGGAATATGGGAGCATGGGTGGAGATCCCAGCTTAGCAGTGAGCTTTCCAAAGGTAGTGCACACAAGAGGGAAGAGTGTGGTAGTAACACAAGAGAAAGGGATGGGTTATATCCATGATCCAAATAAGGTGCTATGCACGTGCCTCTAGAGTACAATGCCTACAGAAAAAATCCTTGCAATGTCTTCATTTGAAGAAGAAGGCACGTACCCTCGAATAAGGAAGATGATATCTTGGGCATTTGAGTCCCATCTCGATGAACTTGAGTTTGAAGTCAACCAAGGGGAGCTGATGAAGATGATAGAAAACAAAGGAATAAACCCAATGGTGAATTATTAGGAGTTATCAGATGAGCAAGTCTGTAATGCACTCAACAAGGTATCTGTTGAGGTTGAGGCAAGACTTTTTGGGAGGAATGACAAAGTAAGATTCCTAGAGGGGGAATTGGAGAAGAAGAACAAGGAGCTCATTGAGAAGAACAAGGATTTGAAGCAGGAAGAGCTGATTAGTGCACAATTAAGGTGCAAACTAAGGGAGGAAAAGGTGAAGGTACGTGAGGTATATAAAAAGATAGAGATGATTACAGATGATATTGTCTTGAAGCATCTAGACTTGACCCCGCATGAACAAAAGTATGAGTCAAAATTGTAGTACTTGGAAGAATTAACTCACATCCTCACCATGGAAAGACAACCGTTCACTTTAGAATCAATAGAAGAGGCATCATCACACCAGAAGAAGGAAGAAAGAAAAAATATTTGGTAGATAGTCACTCGATATTCTAAATTCCTTGCTACTATACAGACCACTGCGCATATGGTTGAGGCTGTATATGATAACTACATTGATAGGGACATAGTAGAAAGTATCCTAGTTGCTACACATGAGGCAGATATGAAAGAGTTAAAGGAAAATAAAAAAGGAAACAAGGTAGATTGAGATAAGATCCTGGATGAGGTTGAAAAGAAAATGGAAGCAATTGAAACCTTGCAAGGTTTAATAAAAAATAAGCTCAAGGAGATGTACCCCCAGGTCACATGAAGGATGAAGATGCTTGATGACCTTAGCAAACATATAGAAGGGATTGTTGATACGCTGAACGCTAAGGGTGATGAGCTGATTTTTGAATAAGTGAGTGCTCTAGTGGGCAACCTACTCTAGCAGGTGCAGGGTGAAGTTGATGCCTAGGAAAAGATCGAGGCAATAATGAGGAAGGATTTCCCACTCCTCTTGCAACAATAGTAGAATAATTCTTCATTCTTCCATTCCTCATTCTTCATTCCTTTATTCTTTATTCAAACTATCCAAGTCCCACCATTCTTTATTCTTTGAAGAGACATGATGTTTCCGAGGATGGAGAACAAGCTTAGTGTGGGGTGATGTTGGGCCTTAAAATATTGGCTAAGTGCCAAAGGGCACGTATGTGTACAAGACCAGTAAGAAGAAGGGCACATGAGGAAAAGTATGTAGGGAAAGGGTTTAAGAAGTGTTTATGAGGAACCATGACATGTGCGCAAGGTAGGACAAAGGATATAAGGACTTAGCCATTTTTAGCATTCCAATAGGCACTTGCATAAAAACATGACCCGACTAGGCATGCTAAGTGGATAAGGTGCCATCTTGGAGACTTGGTGGTCAAGGAAAGAATATTCCATGTATGGAATATTCTTATGGAAGACATCATTTTAGAAAGTGGAGAGCTCAGAATAGAACAAACATGATCCATTGGAGAACCACATTGACACTTGGCAAGCGATTTGTTCATGGAGGAAGGCATGGCAGTGGGTACTAAACCTATTTATAGATATGCTTAGGTAGATGAAGACACTAGTCGATGAAGAGAGAGATGGGGCATTAGACTAAGACAGAGGGGATGGAAAGAATATCTCTGTAGTATATTAGGAGGTTATAGGAGCTAGGGTTCTCATCAGAGGACTATAGGAATGTTATCATGTCTAAGGGATGGGTCTGTAATTTTTTTTATAAAGGAAGCATAGCTAGAACTTTTGATACATGAGTTAGATCTGTGTCTTGGTATGTTTGGTTTGTTATGACCCTTTTGAACATAATGTGGTTACTGAAACTATCAATATGAATATATGGCTCTGTTTTGAATATCTGGTTCATGGGTGTAAACCCTAGTGTCTTTTCTTCATGTTATGAATTAGATATGTTCTTACATGATGTTTCTCTTGTTATTTTCATGGGTATATAGATGTAATGGCTCATCCTATGATTTTAGAACGAGTACATGATCATTTAATTTTCTGCATATAATCTTCTATCAATGGAAATATCTTCTCATAATGCTCACATAAAGGAGGGGCTTGGTGCTTGCGCATGCCTCGGGTGAGCACCCAGTGCCCGTTGGGTGATAGGCTAGTACGTATGGGATTAGAGTCTTGTTTTAAGGGCATATAAAAATGACTACATCTTGGTTCCATTGCTATGCTTCAAAATTTCTAGCTATGCTTCCTTTATTACAAAATTTTGCAGACCCATCCCTTAGACATGATAACATTCCTACAATCCTCTGATGAGAACCCTAGCTCCTAGAACCTCCTAATATTTTACATATATTTGATTTCCATCCCCTCTATCTTGGTCTAACACCCCATCTCTCACATCATTGACCAGTGTCTTCATCTACCCAATCATCTCTATAAATAGGTTTAGTACCCACCGCCATGCCTTCCTCTAAGAACAGATCACTTTCCAAGTGTCCATGTGGTCCTCCAATGGAACATGCTTGTTCTATTATGAGCTCTCCACTTTCTTCAATGATGTCTTCCCTAAGAATATTCCATACATGGAATATTCTTTCCTTGACCACCAAGTCTCTAGGTTGTCACCTTATCCACTTAGCATGCCTAGTCGGGTTAAGTTTTTCCTCAAGTGCCTCTTAGAATGCTAAAAATGACTAAGTCCTTAAATCCTCTATCCTGCCTTGCATGCACACCTAGGTTCCTCATAAACCCTTCTTAAACCCTTTCCCTACACACTTTTTGTCAAGCACCCTTCTTCTTACTGGTCCTACGTGCGCACACACCCTTTGAAACTTAGCCAACATTTTGAGGCCCAACATCACCCACACTAAGCTTGTTCTCCGTCCTCAGAAACATCTTGTCTCTTCAAAAAATAAAGAATGACGAGACTTGGATAGTTTGGAGATTTTTTGGGAGGAATGATAGAGTAAGATTCCTAGAGGAAGAACTGGAGAAGAAGAATGAGGAACTCGTTGAGAAGAGAAAGGATCTAAAGCAAAGAAGATCTGATCAGCGCATAATTAAGGTGTGAACTAAGGGAGGAAAAGGTGAAGGTACATGAGGTCTAAAAAAAGATAGAGATGATTACAGATGCTATTTTCTTAAAGCATCTAGACTTGACCCCACCTAAACAAAAGTATGGCTCAACCTTGCAATGCTTGGAAGACTTAACTTACATCCTCACCATGGAAAGACAACTGCCCACTTTAGAATCGGTAGAAGAGGCATTGGCGCACAAGAAGAAGGAAGAAAGACAAAATATCAGGGAGATAATTGCTTGATACTCTGAACTCTCTTCCACTGTACAGACCACTGCGCGTATGGATGAGGCCGTATATAATAACTGCGTTGAGAGGGAAATAGTATCAAGTATACTAGTTTCTACACATGATGTGGATCTGAAAGAGTTCCAAGAAAAGAACAAAGGAAACAAGGAAGAACAAGATAAGATCCCAGCCAAGGTTGAAAAGAAAATTAAAGCAATCGAAACCTGGTGAGGTTCGTTCAAAAATCAGCTTAAGGAGCTGTACCCCCAGGTCACATGCAAAATGGATGCAATGGAGGACCTTAACAAGAAGCTAGAAGGGATTGTTGATACATTGAATCTAACTTTTGAAGAGGTGAGCACTCTAGTAGGTGACCTACTCCAACAGACATAGAGTGAAGTTGATGCCTAGGAAATGATTGAGGAAACAAAGAGGAAAGAGTTCCCACTCCTCTTGCACCAATAACATAATTCTTCATTCTTCCATTTCTCATTCTTCATTCCTTCATTATTTATTCAAACTATCCAAGTCCCACCATTCTTTATTATTTGAAGAGACATGATGTTTCTGAGGACGGAGAACAAGATTAGTGTGGGGTGATGTCAGGCCTCAAAATATTGGCAAAGTGACAAAGGGTGCATGTGCACACAAGACTTCTAAGAAGAAGGGTGCACAAGGAAAAGTGCACAGGAAAATGGTTTAAGAAGGGTTTATAGAGAACCAGAGTGCACACGTAAGGAATGACAAAGGATCCAAGGACTTATCTACTTTTAGCATTCCAAGAGGTACTTGAGGAAAAATGTGACCCAAATAGACATGTTAAGTGGATAAGGTGCCAGCTTGGAGACTTGGTGGTCAAGGAAAGAATATTCCACACATATAATATTATTAGGGAAGAAATCATTGCAGAAAGTGGAGAGCTTGGAACAGAACAAGCATGCTCCATTGGAGGACCACATGGAAACTTGGAAAGTGATCTTCTCCTAGAGGAAGGCATGGAGGTGGGTGCTAATCCTATTTATAGAGATACTCTAAAGTAAAAGAAGAGGCACAGATAGACATATATAGAGAGATGATAGAGAGGCACGATATAGACCAAGATAGAGAGGATGGAAAGAAAAGCTTTTAAGAAAATATTAGGAGGTTCTAGGAGCTAGGGTTTTTATTAGAGGATTATAGGAATGCTATCATGTCTGAGGGATGGGTCTGCAAAATTTTTATAATAAGGGAAGCATAAATAGGATTTATGATACATGAGTTAGATACCTGTCTTGGTACATTTGGTCTATTATGACCCCTTTTAGAATGTAATGTGGATACTAAAAATATGATCAATATGAATATACGACTCTGTTATGAATATCTTGTTCATGGGTGTAAACCCTAGTGTCTTTTCTTCATATTCTAAATCAGATCTGTTCTTGTATGATATTTCTCTTGTTATTTGCATGGGTATATAGATATAATAGCTCATCCAATGCTTTCAGAATGAGTGCATGATCATTTACTTTTCTGCATCTAATCTTCTATCAATGACAATATTTTCTCATAATGCTCACATAAAGGAGGGGCTCAATGCTTGTGCATGCCTCAAGTGAGTGCCCATCACCCATTGGGTAATAGGCCGACACGCATGGGATTAGAGTGTTGTATTAAGGGTACATAAAAAATGACTATAGATTCCATTAATATGATTATTAACATTAAGTATAGTAATGTATATAATTCAGATGGTGATCAATCTACAATCTATATTTTAAACCATTACTAATACATCATGTCGATTCAATGTTATTGAATCTAAATTCCCAAACATATATATATATATATATATATCAAATGTAGAGAATGGATAAAATTGATGACATACTTGAGCCTAAGGTTTGATGCATCTCTGAAATTGCTTAATAGGGAGGCCATGAAGAACCCTTAAATTGAGTAACCATAAAGGTAAACAAGTAGAAGTTCAAGTCGGCCATATTGCCTTCTTAGTTAGATTTAACCATCAACTACAGGTGAATAAGAGAATATAAACACACAACCATATATTTATATATCCATAAAGGTGACCCGATTACAAGTCTATTAAACAACATAGCCAATTTTAAGCACAAGCCGTCAACCAAAGGCTTCAACAATAGTTTCAAAAATAAAATATCTGGTAAAACTTTACGTTACTCATTCACATGAAAAACTTCATACGCCACTACATATAATTAGTAAAACAAATACCCATATTAACCCTCAAGAGTGTGCATATCTGAGAGGTGTAAAAAATGAATACCTGCTAAGGGTTTCTATCTAACTATGGTTAAGACGATAATTCTATGCAACATCAACAATAGTTTACAGTCGATATAAATCAAATAAACTCGATAAATGAAACCTAAGGTAGGAAAGTTCATTAAAAAGTATAAACAATAGGTACCCATAACCTTTTAAGGGATTGAAGGCCATAAAAATATATAACCAATACCCAGACCATTATCGCTTATCAAACAAGCTTCAAGGTAGTCCAATGTTTAAGCAAGTGTAAGTACCAACCAACTTAAACAACATGCTTCCCTAAACGTCCCAAACTGTTACAGGTTCTACATTGGTATGATCATACCATAATATCAAGGATTTAATCAATAAAGATAACCCATAATATAATATTATTATGCCATCATTTTACAGTCATACAATACTATCCACATTCTGAAATTGAAGAAAATACAGAAGATAAACCAGATTCAAATCATTCAAACAAAACCCAAAACCTTGAAATGATTTCCATTTGAAAGCAGATTTCTTTTCATGAAAGCATTATTTAGAGAAAAATATTTTAAAGAGTTAGAGCCTATCATGCTTGATAGATATCATTCTACTTCCTTCTTCAAGCTTGGTGAGTTCTTCTTTGCAAACTTGAACACCAATCGATTCCACAGACAGATGAAAACAATTTCTACAAAAACCATCTAACCCTTCCTTTCTCCATTCACTTCTTTTAATAGCCCAAGCCATTAAGAGATCCACTATTTTATCCTTCATACAACTAAAGGTTAAATGTAGATTCAAAAATAGATCAAGAATCGAAATAGACCATCAACATGCAGAGCTCCAAGAGCTCGATGGAAAAACAATCAAAATGAAACCAACTTCTCTATTTTTCCTCCAAACCACCATCATCTTCTCCAAGGTAGTTTGGAGTCTTTCAATATCATTAATGTTGGGAGAGGCCTTTCAGTTCTTCCCTACGTTCCTGCCAACCAACTTTGTTACCATTTTAATTTTAGAGACCAACATAGTTAACAACAATTATAACTATCCCTTTATCCAAAGACTTGGCTAAATTCACCAATTTTGACCGGCTCCTTGCTAGAAAATGGTGGTTGCCTATTTAATAAAAGTTGTTAAAAATGCCACCCAACTCGTTTTAGCATGTAACTTACCCCTTTTGCACATTTCTAACCATGGTCATGTCTAGGTTAGGTCTTCATATTAATTTGAATGCACATATCTTTATCCTTAGGTCTTTAGAACTTAAACATAACCACATAACATAGGTTTAGTTTAGGATATCAAACCATAATGAATATAATCATCAACTTTAGACCCTTCAATAATTTTCAGAAATGAACTAGGATTAGTTTACTAAATCAAAACCTTTAAAAATAAACAATGCAACTTGAACATGCTTAGGTTAGATTATAGTCCATATGATCTAAAAACAAAATAATAATCCAGGGCTTATTAAGAAGTCAAGTAAACCTTCCAACACCCTGTCAAATACTATGTAGATTTAGGATAATACCCTGGATCAATGAAATTGATCTAGGGTGTTATTTTGAATCACATATCGACATAATAGTTTTAATAAAAGCATTCAAATAGAAATAATTGTAAATCTTACCCCCTTTAACTTATCACTTACCTATTCCAGAATCCCAAATTATACTATCCAAGAGCTGAAGCCACTAAGTTCAGTTCAACAAGAGAAAGGTAAGTAAGTAATCATTTTAACAAAAAATAAGTAAATATTCTGCCATTTAAGGATTATAATTTTGCTAGATCAACAAGTAAATAATGTTACTTCAGTAAACTTGCATAAACAGTCCAATAACGAACATCAAGTAGAACATAAGCCCATAACAAAATGTTTGCCAACTAATCACAGAATCCAAGTACAACTATTAAAATAGCAGGGGTATTACATACCTCCCCCATTAAAATCATCATTGTCTCGATGATTAACTTTAACCATAACATAATTTAAGAAAACATGATATATGTGTGTGTGTGTGTGTGTGTGTGTACACACACACACACACACACACACACACACACATATAGATACATGTATATATATATATATATACATACATGTATATATACATACATACATGTATATATACATATACATACATGTACATATATACACACACACACACACACACACACACACACACACACACACACACACATATATATACATGTGTGTGTGTGTGTGTATGTATATATATATATATATATATATATATATATATATATATATATATATATATATATATGTACACACACACACACACACATAACTTACTCCACCATCAATTTATCAAACAATAAGTATAAATTGAAAAAATTCAAGTTTCTAGAAGTTTATAACAACATCATAATGGTTGTAACAACACTTATTAAAGTGTTTTGCTTGAAAACAAAAAATATTAAAGATATTTTTCAAATCAAATATATCAAGTATTATAGAAAACTGAAATTTTTCTATTAAAATAGATGCAGAAAAACAATTTAAATGTCTTCCAAATTCTCCCAGGTTGCATTTTCTTCATTAAACTAGTCCCACTGGACCTTGCATTGAATTATTTATCGATTACACAAGTGTAACTTATGAGTTTCTAGCACCCTTATGGGTTCAACTACGAGTATTCCTGGGTCTTGGACATGTAAAGAATTCTAATTAAACACATGTGACAAATCTGATACATACTTCTTAAGTAAGGAACTATGAAAAACATCATGCATCCGTGCCAGTGTGGGAGCCAATGCTAAACGATAGGCCACAAGACTGATCACTTTGACAATTTCAAAAGGTCCTACATATCAAGGTGACAAATTGGCTGACTTGCCAAAGGAGATAGAACTCTTTTTAGGCTTGACCCTTAAAAATAATTTTTCACCAAGTTCAAAATTCCTATCAACACTTTTCAGGTCTGCATAATTTTTTTCCCTATCTGTAACTTCCTCTAATCATTGATGGATCAATTTTACTTGTTTTTCCATTTCAGTAAGCACTTCAGGTCCTATTACATCTCTATCTTCTATCTTGTACCAGCTAACTGGTGTTCTACACTTTCATCCATATAAAGCTTCAAAAGGTACCATTTTTAGAGAAGAATGATACATATTATTGTATGTAAATTCAACCAAAGGAATATACTTCTCCCATTTGTATTGTTGTTACATACATTACATTCTAAACATGTCTTCCATTATTTGATTTACTCTTTCAGTCTTCAGTTTCCTGATGGTATGCAGAGCTAAAGTTCAAATTTTTTCCTAAGGTTACATTTAGAGTTTGCCAAAATTTTGAAATCATTCTTGGGTATCTATCAAAAATGACTAGCTCAGGTACATTGTGTAGTTTGAAAATTTCATGCTCAAATCTCTTTACGAGAACATGTGAATCATCTTTCGATTCCTTGGAATAAAATGAGCTACTTTTGTTAATTTGTCAACTACAACCAAAATAACATCATGTTTATTTTTAGACATAGGAAACCCTTGAACAAAATTCATGCTTATCACGTGCCACTTATACCGCGAAATGCTACAAGGGTACAATAATCTAGCTGGGTGCATATGTTCAGCCTTAACACACTGAAATTCTAAGCAATGTGACACATAATCAAGTATATCCTTCTTCATCCCTTTCAAAAAATATTGTTGTTTTACATCAGTAAGCATTTTTATCAGTATGAGATGTCTAGAGTAAGGTTCATTGTGAAATTCAGTTATCACTTTCTTCCTTAACTCATTTTCTAAGGGTACATACACCCAATTTTCATGCCTTAGGATTATTTCGTTATCAAACCGAAATCCTCTGTATCTATAATCATTGGAATCTACAATAAGTTCTATTTTTACTTGCTGACAGTATGGATCTGCTGTCATTTCTTTCTTTACCTTATCTTTGAATTGAGTTCTCAACAATATAAGTGCAGAAATTTGCTTCCTATGACGTAGCATATCTTCCACTCTATTTTCTTTGTCTTTAATATAACTAATATCAAAATCATACTGAGACAAAAATTCTAACCATATTCGTTGCCTTGCATTTATATTATGTTGTGTAAAGATGTATTTCAACCCTATGTGGTTTATTTTTAACTCAAAGGGATTCCCTAAAAGATAATGTCTCCAAAATTACAATGCATGTACAATGAAAACAAGCTCTAGATCGTTGGGATCATAGTTCATCTCATGTAACTTTATCTTTCTACTTTCATATGCTATCACATGATCATTTTGCAGTAATATGCCCCCTAATCAAGCTCTAGAAGTGTCTGTTACAACTGTGAAGATTTCATTTGGATCTAGGATAGTCAAAATAGGTGATGTTGTTAGCTTATCCTTTAATGTTTTAAATGCAACCTCATATTTATCATTCCAAACATATTTTTTATCTTTATTTTGCAGAAAAGTAATTGAAGCAAAAATCTTAGAGAAGTCTTTTACAAACTTCCTATATTATCCAACAAGACCCATAAAACTTCTAACTTCATGCATGTTTTTCAGTGTTGGCCAATGAATTATGGCTACAATATTTTATGGATCAACTGATGTTCCATATTTGTTTATCATAAGGCCTAAGTACTGTACTTCAACCTCATAAAATGAACATTTTGATAACTTTCCAAAAAGTATTCTTTTCCTTAAGATATTAAATATAGTTCTTAAATGTTCATTATATTCCTCTACAATTTTTGAATAGATAAGAATATCGTCCAAGAATACAAGAACAAATTTGTCCAAGTATTATTGAAATATATTTTTCATCAAATTCGTAAAAGCGGTAGGTGCATTTTTTAAACCAAAAGGTAAAATAGTGAATTCATAGTGCCCATATCTCATCTTAAAGGTTGTTTTATGTATGTATTCTTATTTTATGCTCATCTAATGGTACCCAGATCACATATCGATCTTGGAATTAACTGATGCACCATGAATCTGATCAAAAAAATATTCAATTTTTGGAAGAGGGTACCTATTCTTAATTGTTGCTTTGTTTAAAATTCCTTCGTCAATACAAAGTCTAAGTGTTCCATCTTTCTTTTTGATAAATATAACCGATGCTCTCCAGGGTGAGACACCCGGTCTTATTAATCCCTTAGATGAGAGTTCATGCAACTGAACCTTTAGTTCAACTAATTCAACTGTAGTCACGTGGTAGGGTGATTTCAAAATAGGTTCTGTTCCAGGTTTGATTTCAATTATGAAGTCAAACTCTCATTTTGGTGGAAGACTAGGTAGTTATTCTAGAAACACATCATTGTACTCTCGTAACAATGAATATTTTTCCATAAAATCAATACCTTCTTTTGTAGATTCAGAAATTTTTACATTAAAGAACTTACAACCTTTGTTCTTATCCTTTTTGAGCTGTATGGCCGATATTTTTCTAACTGTAATGTCTCTTTTTACACCTTAGATGTTTCTTGGTTTATGCAGATCGTCTAAACATTTGATGTGTTTTCCATAACAATATACGTTTGCCTTATGTTAATCTATCTAATTTACACCTATTATGATGTCATAAGAACTTAAAGGAGCAACATAAAGGTCTACTTCTGTAGTAAAACTTGATAATTCTAAGGCTATGTTAAATAAGCATTTATCAACTATGTGAACAACATTGTTCCCATAGTGGACAGTCAATGTATTTTTCATATAACTAGATTTTATTTTCAATTTAGATGAAAATTTACTAAAAATAAAACATTCAATGGCACCGATATCGAACAAAATAGTCACATGTAATCCAAATAACTTACCTGACACTTTTATAGGTGTAGCTTGCTTTTCAACTACTGCAACATGTATCTTGTGCTGCTGATTACTATCATTTTTATTTTGAGGGAAATAACTCTCGTAATGATCCTTACCGCAAATATAATAGCCCCCAATAGGTCCATTCATAGGCTCAAACTTGTTTTCTATTTTGTAATTACTATTTTGACCACTTTTTTTTTCTGTCCTTTATTTTTGAAATTTACAGTAGGTTTATTTACTGTAAATTTCTTCTCATTACCACTCCTAACTCTGTTTTTACTTCCAAATTTTTCCATGTCCACTTTTTAGGTGCAAGGGGTTAAGGAGAGTTAGAAACTTTCTTATGTTTTTCCTCTTTGTGAGCAAAAATTACTTTCAAATTCTACTCTTGTCTTATGGCCTTTTCAACAACTCCTTCCATAGTTGATGGAATGTGTACATCTACCTCTCCACCTATAACCAGATTCAATCCCATTATATATTTATGTATATGGAAATTTTCATCTGTTTGGTATTGTGGTACTGTCATCACCAATCCGGCACTATGATAATTCTTCACCGGGAACTCCTCGTGCTATGATTATTTACTAATGCACAGCCTTTAGTTTGGTGGATGTAATCTGGAAACAAAACAACAACATAACACAAGAATACCATCGACTATGATAAGACAGAATGATGACAAATCTGAAATATCAAAATATATTATAATATTAACATGAAACTGTTACAATCTCACCCATGAGGTACTTCAAGTGTTATTGACTTCACTTGCCTTTCACCAATACTATGGGAGAAACTTTACAATTACACCTCTTAATGGCTTCTTCAACACACCTTTAAACTGATGGCTTCCTTCGCACACTTCCTACAATATTTCTCACTACTTCCTTCTATGCTAAATGAGGGGGGTGGCCTCTCTATTTATAGAACTTCCAAGATTATCCATCTTATCTCTAAGATAGGATAAGAAATCCACTCTGACGAATCATATTCCATACCTTAACTCTTATCTGTACATGTAAGCTTATCTGTTAAGATAAGATAAACCTTATCATTTTACATGGGTTCCACATTTTTAGACTTTTTACAAATAAAATACACAAAATATTTATGACCTCACTCCTTGTCCTTATCACCAATATAATATTTCTAATTCCTAATCATGTAGACCCTACTTCTCTAATTACCCAAACTTTGACATTTTAACATTACCGGACCACTTACGACAAATATTTACTTTTTACAACATTCCTATTGTACTTTGACTGCTACCGTACTCCACATTATTGGCGGCACTGTACTAACGGCGCCGTTATCTTCTATCAGACATTACTACTAATTATACTTAACAACATCCTATTCCTAATACATACATTAATGAAATAGAAATTATGGAGGAAAGTTTTAGTGTCGACATCTTCCCCCTTCCTAGCTTCTACTCCGTCCTCGGAGTAGACTATTCTGGTGCTTGGAAAATCTTCAACTTGTCGTGGTTGACCCATTTTGTAATGGGAGTGCCATCCAATTCCTCCAGTCGGTACGTACCATTTTCATGCACAGCTGTTATTTTGTAGGGCCCCATCCATTTTGGAAGAAATTTTCTGTCTTCTTTTTTTGTATCTGGAATCATATACTAGAACCAAGTCATTCACATGAAATGGAGACCACCGGATCTTTTGATCAAAGTATTCCTTCTGCTTCATTTTCTTCTTATGGCTTGTATCCTTTGCTATTTCTCTCATTTCCTTCAGCAAATGAAGATGTACCAACCTTTCTTTTACTGAATCACTTTCATCCATCCTTTCATTTTTCATAACTCTCACAGTGGGAATATCAAACTCAATAGAAAGAACTGGATCAATGCCATAAGCCAACTGAAATGGGGAGTATCCTCTTGCTGACTTTGATGTTGCCCTATATGCCCACAATGCTGCATGAATCCTTTTATCCCATTTATGTACCTGTAAGGCTGCATCTTTTGCTAGAATTTGACACAACACAAAATTTGTTCGTTCCACCTGTCCATTTGTGCTTGGCTTGTATGTTGTTACTTTCCTGTGCTTAATAGAAAACTTATTTACTAGGGCTTCTACCACCTCATTAATGAAGTGGCATCCTTGATCTGTTACAATTTCTAATGGACAACCAAATCTAGTGACAATGTGTTCATATATGAACCTTGCCACTTCATCCATGGAAGCTGTTTTCAATGGCCTAGCTTCAACCCACTTGGTTAAATAATCTGTGGCAACTACAATATACTTATTTTGGCGTGAGGTAGTTGGAAGTGGACCTACAATGTCTATTCCCCACTTTTCAAAGGGACCAAGGGGAAGAATAGGACATAATGGAGCTGATGAAGTCTTACGGTTACCATGTGTTTGACAAATATCACATGTCTTACAATAATTATAACAATCTTTAAAAAGAGTGGGCCAGTGATAGCCTGCATCCAAGATCCTTCTTGCTGTAAGTTGTCCAGAGAAGTGCCCTCCACATGTACCATTGTGAAATTCTTCTAGTAGTTCCTTCCCTTGATCACATCCAACTACCCTCTTGTACTGTCCATCAGGTCCTACTCGAAATAATACTCCATGCAGAATAGAATATGGACGACTAGCTTGAGTAATCTTTCTCTTAGTCTTTGCATTGGCACCATCAGGAAACTTGCATTCATTCAGATAATTCCAAATATCTGTGTATTCACTAGGGATTGTGTCAAGGGATAACAAGGATGCATCGGGGAAATCATTATCATCACAAGATGATCCTAAACCATCATAGGCTCGAGAGAGTGCATCTGCATTGACATGCTTCTTTCCTGGCCTATCTATAATATCAAATTCAAATTCTTGTAGCAAAATTATCCATCTTGCTATCCTCCCTGATGGGTTAGGCTTATTTACAATATATTTTAGAGCCTGATGGTCTGTTACAACTAGAAATTTTTTCCCTAGTTGTTGTCCACTCAAAATTCCCTGCTCTGATAAAAGTAAAAAAATTTCAAAATTTTGAGTTTAAGTGTTTTTCTCTTAAGTGCATAAGTCGTGAAATTGAGAAAATCTGTGTTTTGGGTCATTTTGTTCCTTTTTCGGGCCTGTCGGACATTTTTGTCCCGCGTGTCCCAAGTTCCGAAGTGCGTTCTGTTCCCCGATCGGCCGAAATCCCCGAAGTTGTTCCATTTTCGGGCCCGTCGGAAGTTTTCATCCCAACTGTCCCAAAGTCAAAAAGTGCAAGTTGGAACCTTTTCGGCCGAAACTCCCGAACCGCGTACTTCGCTCTTGCATGTCCCAAATAGCCCAAGTAAAAAAGTGCAAGTCGTTCCATTTTCGGCCGAACCGGCCGAACCGCGTACTCCGGAAATTTTTGTCCCAAATGTCCCAAGTTCAAACGGGCCTTTTGTTCCATTTTCGGCCGGTTCGCCCGAACCGCGTACTTTGCGCTTTCCTGTCCCATCTGTCCCAAGTTAAAAGGTGTGCTCTGTTCCATTTTCGGCCAAACCGCCCGAGTCGCGCACTTCGCACATTTTTGTTCCAACTGTCCCGAAGTCAAAAAGTGCGCTCTGTTCCATTTTCAGCCGAAACGCCCGAGTCGCGCACTTCGCACATTTTTGTTCCAAGTGTCCCGAAGCCAAAAGTGCGAGTTGTTCCATTTTCAGCCGATTCACCCGAACCGCGTCTTTCGCACATTTTTCGTCCCGAGTGTCCCAAAATGCATTTGTGCGTCTTCTCCCTGTTTCACCCGAACTGGCCGAGCCACATGTTTCGTGCATTCGCGTCTCACATGTCCCTAGCGAACCAAAAGCCATTCATACTTGGTTTTTCCCACTCTACCCGAATATGTTGTTTTTTCAAACTGGTATGAAGATCAAGTTTCAGGAACAGGAACAAATTTCGCCGCTCGAGTCTGCCATTGAAGAAGCCAATAATGATTATCATACTCACGTCGAGTTTGATAAAGAGATAGAGGAACGTCTTGGATTTTGGACGCAGCCTTTGGCCAGCACGTCAGACCTCGTGGCAGGGACATAGCTGAGGCGTTAGAGAGATTCTGACAGCGGTTTCTGAAGTCAGTGGGTCCCTCTCAGCGACTGGCCACCTGTCTTCTTCTCCTTGTTCTTTTCTCCTCTTCCCTTTCTTTTCCGTTTTCTTTGTAATAGGTTGAGGTATTGCGGTTGGCAGTCCTTAACGGTTCTTGATTAAAGAAACGGTTACGAAGGGTAACTGATTTGTAATCTATATAACGGCATTTCTACGCCACAGGTAAGAGGAAGAACTTGGCGTATTTTATGAGAGTGTAAATAGATCATAAAGAAATCAATACAGAGGACTTTCCTTTCTTTGTCTATCTGATCCCTGTTTTTCCTAAGCTTTCATTTATTTTCCTGGTGAAGATCATTTATCCCAAATTCGTTAGTCTCACCGATTGACTCTGCAAGCACGGTGATCTTGTACAACCAAGAAGGAACTTTGTTTCCTTGATAATGAATCTGTGTTACGTTAAGAAACTTTGTGTTCTGGCAGATGTTATTTACAGAACTTTGTGTCTTTGAATTCCATCTTATTTGTCTGATACGAATGATCTTGTTTTCAATCCACTGTGACTTCGCAAACATAAAGAATTACTCTGATATCTATAATTCCGCATGTTTGCCTTTCTGCTCTTTTCCGTACTCTCATTTCCTCAGTCCTTTTGTAACTGATGATCCTTGTGGAAAACACTTTCGTAATATCCAAGTTCAACCATAAAATCATGTTTTGTATATTTGTAAATAAGTTCGTTTCAGAATAAGGGAACCTCTCCCATTAAAGAGGAGGGACTTCTTGTCCCCTGACTGTTGCTCTCCTTAAAAGTCCTATTTGACGACCAACAGTTTTTGGCGACTCCGCTGGGGAAAATCACATTCCAGTTCTGTAATTTTTGATCATCTTTTGATCTGGCGACTCCGCGTTTTACTCGAGGGAGAAGGACCCTTGGTATTGAAGACTCTCAGTTTCAGCTTTTGGAGCAGCAGGGTTTTCCTCTTCCTTCCACAAGAAATAGAAGGACTCGTTCGACAAGCACACCACCTGTTCAAGAAAGAAGTCCTGCGGGTGGTATTCCTTCAGAGCCAGCTAGCCCTAATCTTCAAGCTTTGATTCTTGCTGGTGTTACAGTTCCTCTCCAAGCCGTTTTTCAAAGAATGGCGGCACCATTACCATGGGGTCATCGTGTCGGGCCCCTGGCCCTTGCTCAGCCTCTACATGAGTTACCCAGAGGTAACCGGAAGAACTTCCCCAAATTCAAAGGCGATGGCAAAGTGCATCCTGACGAACACATCGCAGCCTTCATTGTTGCATGTGGAGTTCTGGGAGTCGAACATGAAGACGTCTCCGTAAGGCTGTTCGTTGAGACGTTACAAGACAATGCTGCTGATTGGTTCTACCACCTTCCGGCTAACGCTATCACCGACTGGACCACAATGAGAACTCAGTTCGAAAACCGTTTCAAGCCGGCAGAAGATGTGCATGCTTTGCTTGCCCAAATTTCTCAGATAAAGAAAGATTCGCAAGAACCTATGAGAGAGTTTGTGGCCCGATTCAACAGACTGATCAACAAAATTCCTGCAAATACTCGGCCTGTTGATCAAATTCAAAAGTGTTTCTTCCTGAATGCTCAATCACCCAAAGTTAGTTATGCACTAAGAAGGGCTAATCTCGCAACATTAGTCGAGGATCAAACTCTTGCTGTTAGTATCGAGGATGACTTAATCATGTCAGGGAAGTTGAGAAGAGACCCTCCCAAATCCAAGTCTGCTGCTTCTTCCTCCTCCACTCCTGGACCTAACACTGATCCATTAGTTCAGAAACTTGCAAATGATCTTATTGCTATAAAGAAACAACTGGCTCAGCACGCTCCTTATGCAGACATTCCGAGGAGAAATTTCCAGCCCAGGAATCGTTTGCCTGCTTCTCAAACAAGATTAGCACTTGAAGGACCTCCTGTTAGAGTCCCTGTCAATGCGACCTGCGAGGTGGAAGAACCAGATGATGATGAAGATAACGAAGCTTGCGAAGAGTTTGCGAGAGAATTTGATGATGAGGCAGAGGAACTTGAGGGATCTCGAGTGAATTTCTTTACCACTGAGGGCATTGATGATTATGATGAAGTGGTAGCAGACATGAACAGCGAATCTTTTGCCGTCATGACTCGAGAACAGACAAAGCAGAGGGAGAAGGTGACCCAGCCACCTAAGAAATCCAAGGAGCAGTCGGCAACTATCCCTGTAATTGCAAGAAGAGGATCTCCTATCCCTACTTCGTCTACACCAAAGGTGAGTCCTATCAATCCAGTTACCAAAGTTGCTTCTTCTTTTTCTCCTAAAGTTGATAAGCCTAGAATTCCAAATGATGATGGCCCGTCCACTTCTGGATCCTTTGATATTGTTGATCACCTGAAAAAGACCAAGGTACAAATCTCAGAAGCTGAATACTATCAAACCCATCCCAAAGCTTTTGCCAAGATGATTCAATTTGTTAATTCCCATTCCAAGACCACCTCTAAAGGTCTTTTGCCTACTCCTTCTTCTGCACCACAGCCTAGCCTGGTAGCTGCTGTCACCTCTCCTGGTGACAAAATTAAACCTTTTTATGTAACACTTCTTATAGCTGGCCATAGGCTCAGTAATTGTGTCATTGACTCAGGAGCCTCAGATAATGTAATGCCTGCTAAAGTAGCTCATGCTTTAGGCCTGACCCTCACTCGCACTTATGGATCCTGTTACTCCATGGAAAGCAAAGAAGTGCCCCTGGTCGGGAGGATTAAAGATGCACAAGTGGCTTTTGCTGCCTTGCCTGAAAAGAAAGTGTTGGCTACTATCTTAGTAGCAGATATCCCTCCTTCATACGGGATGTTGCTAAGTAGGAACTTCTGCAAAGATGTGGGTGGAGAAATCCAAATGGACTGGTCGCATGCACTCGTGCCTGTCAATGGACAAATGAAGAAGTTGTTGCCTGAGAAGCAGTCTGAGTATATTGTGCAGAAAATCAGATGATCCTAGAGCACAAATACTCTATGAGGATATGGGTCATGGCAATTACATGATTATGTCCCCTGATGAAATCTAACTTCCCAGAATGTCACCTAAAGATCCTAATGGTATTTGGATTTTAGAATTTGATGGAAGTTGTTCCTCAGCTGGTTCTGGAGCTGGTGTTCTGCTGGTGTCACCGGAAGGTGTCCTTCATCCTTTTTCATTTAAGCTACAGTTCGAAAACACTAATAACACAGCAGAGTATGAGGCTCTCATTCTTGGACTGCAAGTGGCCAAAGAACAAGGTGTGAAGAATCTTCTGGCTCGTGGTGATGCAGAATTAATTGTAAAGCAAGTCAGGAGCCTTTATCAAGTAAAAAATGGAAGGCTGAAGCATTACCGGAATCAAGTCTGGGATTCTATTGAATTCCTGGATGCTTTCTCCATTGAAGCAGTGCCTAGGGAGATGAACAGCAGGGCTGACTCACTAGCTGTCTCAGGATCTCTACTAATTCCTCATCCTGATTTCTCTCAGGATAAGTTCACTATTGAAATGGTCCATCGGCCTAGTGTACCTGACAATACCAATAACTGGCAGGTTTTCAATGATGATCAACATTTGCTTTCCTTCCTGGAACTCAAGGGCAATTTCGAACAACTGTATTTTGAGGGAAGTGACAACCTACCTCGTGAGAGTGTGCCCTTTGACAAAGCAGTCACCCAAGGGGAAGAAACAGGTCAAGACGGATGCATCAATCTCAAAGGAAACAAGATTCCTAAAGGGTTGGTAAGTTTGGAGGAACTATTTGATAAGCATGACAGGTATGTGAAATCTAGAGCTTCTTCTGGGCCTCAGCAATCAGCTGAGTATGATAAGATTGACATTGGGAGTTCTTCTGACCCCAAGCTCGTGAACATTGGAAAATGTTGCACAGCAGATGAGAGGAGAAAAGCAATTGATCTTTTGAAGAGGTATAAGGATGTTCTCGCTTACTCTTATGAAGATTTGAAAGCTTTCAAACCAAAAGATATGCAGCACTCTATTCCTCTGAAGCCTGGAATCAAGCCTTTCAAGCAGAAACAGAGACAATACAACCCCAAAGTAGCTGACACCATCTTTCAGGAGATACAGAAGTTGTTGAAGGCTAAAATTATTTTTCCCATTCACCATTCAACATGGATTGCAAATATTGTGCCTGTTAGGAAGAAAAATGGTGAGATCCGCATCTGTGTTGATTTCAGAAACCTGAATCAGGCTTCTCTGAAGGATAATTACCCTTTGCCTATGATGGATCAAGTATTGCAAGCAGTAACAGGATCTGAAATGTTATCTATGCTTGATGGGTTTTCTGGATATAATCAGGTAGAGGTGGATACTGTAGATCAACATAAAACAGCTTTCACTACTCCTTGGGGTACCTTTGCCTACAAGAGAATGCCTTTTGGGCTTATTAATGCTGGTGCAACTTTCCAGAGAGCTATGGATCTGGCCTTTGGGAGTTTGAAAGGGAAATGTATTGTCATATATCTTGATGACCTGACAGTGTTTTCAAAGACAAGAGCGGATCATTTTGATCACCTAGAAGCAGTTCTGTTGAGATGCAGAGAGCATGGAATCTCTCTGAACCCTAAAAAATCTGTCTTTTGTGTCACTGAGGGAAAACTACTAGGGCACATTGTCTCCAAGGATGGTATTAAGATTGACCCTGAACGAGTACAAGCTATCCAGCAAATTCCTCTCCCAACCAGCAAGAAGGGCGTGCACTCCTTCTTTGGTAAGATAAATTTCTTGAGAAGATTCATCCCTGATTTTGCAGAGTTAACTTTGAATATTTCTCAGATGATGAAAGGGAAGCAAACATTTGGTTGGTCCTCTGAGGGAAATGAATCCTTTGAAGGTATTAAGAGAGCTATCGCTAAAACTCCTGTTTTAGCCTGTCCTGATTTCAGCAAAGATTTCATCATCTATTGCTATGCTACAGATAATACCTTGGCTGCTGTGTTAACTCAAGAAGACTCTGATGAGCATGAGCTACCAATTGCGTTCATGAGCTATATTCTGAAGGATCATGAGTTAAAATACACCATGATGGAGAAGCATGCTTTTGCAGTGGTCAAAGCTGTCAAGCAGTTTCGCTTTTACATCCTCAACTCTCACTCCATGGTGCTGGTTCCAGATACAACTGTTAAGTCAATTCTCACACAACAAGAATTTGGATCCAAGAGAGGGAATTGGGTTGCTAAGGTCCAAGAGTATGACATTGACATTAAGCCGACCAAGCTGGTTCGTGGAAAAGGTCTTTGTGAGCTCATTGCTGAAGGAGCTAAACATGAGTTGCTGGAAAAGAAAGTTGACCTTCCTACTGTTCTGTTCCTTAGTTCAGTTGATGAATGGTATGCTGACATCGCCCATTTTCTCACCTATGGGGAATGCCCCTCTCATTTAACTGCCAAGGAAAAGAGGACTGTTAAATTGAGGTCAGCACAATATGTATTATGGGAAAATGCTTTGTTCAAGCGTGGCTTAGATGGGAGATTTTTGAAGTGTGTAGACAAGGAACAACAGAGAAAATTGCTCTCAGCTTTTCATGATCAGGCATGTGGAGGGCACTATTCATCAACGGTCACATCGACTCACTAAGATACTCCGTGGAGGATACTACTGGCCTTCCTTGTTCAGAGATGCATCCAAGTGGGTGGATAAATGTGAGGCTTGTCAGACTTTTGTGGGAAGACCTAAATTGGCTTCTTTGCCTCTCAAGCCAGTTGTGATTGAGGAACCATTTCAACAGTGGGGTTTGGACTTCATTGGTACACTTAATCCTGCTTCTAGTGCTGGTCACACTCATGTGCTAACTGCCACTGACTACTTCACCAAATGGGTGGAAGCTATTCCAGTCAAGAGCACTACTTCTGAAGTGGTATGCAGCTTCATCAAAGAGAACATCTTGGTAAGGTATGGTGTACCTAACAAGATTGTAACAGATAATGCCTCGAATTTCTCTTCAGCTGAGATAATGGATTTCTGCTATGGGTATGGCATTTCTTTGGCTCACTCTTCAGATTACTACCCTCAGGGCAATGGGCAAGCAAAATCCACTAACAAAAATCTGGTGACTATCATAAGAAAGTTGGTCAATGAGTCTCAACGAAACTGGCACAAGAAGCTCTATGATGCTCTTTGGGCAGACAGGATTACACCAAAGAGAGCTATTGGAATGTCTCCTTTCCAAGTGGTACCAATTGCCAGTGACAGTGGAACTGCCAGCCTTGCACCTAATGAAGGCCATTGAAGATACTAGTTTCAGAGATGCTCTGGACAAGAGAATTATGTACCTGCACAAGCTGAATGAAGACAGATTGGATGGTTGCTGATAGGATATCTGTTCACCAGCAGAAGGTAAAGGTCCTGTTTGACAAGAAAGCTAGGTTCAGAGATTTCCAAGTTGGAGACACTGTGTTGCTATGGGATAAAAGACATGAACCTCGTGGCAGCCATGGAAAGTTTGATTCCCTGTGGCTCGGACCTTTCAAGATCAGGCACTTTGCTGGTGAGAATTCTTTCTATCTTGATGACATGGATGGTTCTCCTCTCCCACTTCCTTATAGTGGGAAGTATCTCAAGTTGTTCAAGTCCTAGGTGATTAGGGAGCCCCTTGTATATTCTGTACAGTGCTTTTGCTTCTGCGTTTTGGCGTGTTTCCCTTCCTCCTTTTGTTTTGGTGTGTTGCCCTCTGTATTGGTCTGTTCTTGACTCCATTGCCCAATGGATAAGGCACTGGTCTACTTCCACTGAGTTTGTCTAAGTTCTTGCCTTGCCTCATTCCTTGAATTATGCCAAGTCATCCCCAGAAGGAGCCAGCTGTTGTCCACTCAAAATTCCCTGCTCTGATAAAAGTAAAAAATTTCAAAATTTTGAGTTTAAGTGTTTTTCTCTGAAGTGCATAAGTCGTGAAATTGAGAAAATCTGTGTTTTGGGTCATTTTGTTCCTTTTTCGGGCCTGTCGGACATTTTTGTCCCGCGTGTCCCAAGTTCCGAAGTGCGTTCTGTTCCCCGATCGGCCGAAATCCCCGAAGTTGTTCCATTTTCGGGCCCGTCGGAAGTTTTCGTCCCAACTGTCCCAAAGTCAAAAAGTGCAAGTTGGAACCTTTTCGGCCGAAACTCCCGAACCGCGTACTTCGCTCTTGCATGTCCCAAATAGCCCAAGTAAAAAAGTGCAAGTCGTTCCATTTTCGGCCGAACCGGCCGAACCGCGTACTCCGGAACTTTTTGTCCCAAATGTCCCAAGTTCAAACGGGCCTTTTGTTCCATTTTCGGCCGGTCCACCCGAACCGCGTACTTCGCGCTTTCCTGTCCCATCTGTCCCAAGTTAAAAGGTGTGCTCTGTTCCATTTTCGGCCGAACTACCCGAGTCGTGCACTTCGCACATTTTTGTTCCAACTGTCCCGAAGTCAAAAAGTGCGCTCTGTTCCATTTTCGGCCGAAACACCCGAGTCGCGCACTTCGCACATTTTTGTTCCAAGTGTCCCGAAGCCAAAAGTGCGAGTTGTTCCATTTTCGGCCGATTCACCCGAACCGCGTCTTTCGCACATTTTTCGTCCCGAGTGTCCCAAAATGCATTTGTGCGTCTTCTCCCTGTTTCGCCCGAACCGGCCGAGCCGCGTGTTTCGCGCATTCGCGTCTCACATGTCCCTAGCGAACCAAAAGCCATTCATACTTGGTTTTTCCCGCTCTACCTGAATATGTTGTTTTTTCAAACTGGTATGAAGATCAAGTTTCAGGAACAGGAACAAATTTCGCCGCTCGAGTCTGCCATTGAAGAAGCCAATAATGATTATCATACTCACGTCGAGTTTGATAAAGAGATAGAGGAACGTCTTGGATTTTGGACGCAGCCTTCGGCCAGCACGTCAGACCTCGTGGCAGGGACATAGCTGAGGCGTTAGAGAGATTCTGACAGCGGTTTCTGAAGTCAGTGGGTCCCTCTCAGCGACTGGCCACCTGTCTTCTTCTCCTTGTTCTTTTCTCCTCTTCCCTTTCTTTTCTGTTTTCTTTGTAATAGGTTGAGGTATTGCAGTTGGCAGTCCTTAACGGTTCTTGATTAAAGAAACGGTTACGAAGGGTAACTGATTTGTAATCTATATAACGGCATTTCTACGCCACAGGTAGGAGGAAGAACTTGGCGTATTTTCTGAGAGTGTAAATAGATCATAAAGAAATCAATACAGAGGACTTTCCTTTCTTTGTCTATCTGATCCCTGTTTTTCCTAAGCTTTCATTTATTTTCCTGGTGAAGATCATTTATCCCAAATTCGTTAGTCTCACCGATTGACTCTGCAAGCACGGTGATCTTGTACAACCAAGAAGGAACTTTGTTTCCTTGATAATGAATCTGTGTTACGTTAAGAAACTTTGTGTTCTGGCAGATGTTATTTACAGAACTTTGTGTCTTTGAATTCCATCTTATTTGTCCGATACGAATGATCTTGTTTTCAATCCACTGTGACTTCGCAAACATAAAGAATTACTCTGATATCTATAATTCCGCATGTTTGCCTTTCTGCTCTTTTCCGTACTCTCATTTCCTCAGTCCTTTTGTAACTGATGATCCTTGTGGAAAACACTTTCGTAATATCCAAGTTCAACCATAAAATCATGTTTTGTATATTTGTAAATAAGTTCATTTCAGAATAAGGGAACCTCTCCCATCAAAGAGGAGGGACTTCTTGTCCCCTATCTATTGCTCTCCTTAAAAGTCCTATTTTATCAAATGCTGGAATGTTGTTGGAGCATTACACAACCCAAAAGGCATAACTCTATAAGCAAACGTTCCCCAAGGAGTGGTGAACATGGTCTTCAGCTGATCTTTCTCTGCTATACAAACTTGGTTGTAGCCACTATATCCATCAACAAAACTATAGCACTCCTGGCCAGCTACTTCGTCCAAGATCTGATCTGAAAATGGAAGAGGGTAATGATCCTTCTTTGTTTCCTTATTGAGCTTCCTGTAATCAACACAAATGCGTAGCTTCCCATTCCTTTTTATTGAGATCACAATGGGAGAAACCCATTCTGAATTCTCCATAGAAAATATGAATCCTACATCAAGCAACTTATCTATTTCTTCTTTTACAGTCTTGGAAAAATTAGGATTCATTCTATATGGCATTTGCTTTATGGGCTTAGCACCATCTACCAGCTCAATAGAATGTTCTACCCAACTTACTTGACAGAGTTCCTTGTAATCAAAAGTGAATAGGTGTATGTACCTTCGAAAGAGCTGGAGGTAGGATTCCTTCTCATTCTCCATCACAACATCACCAATATTTATTTGTTGGAGATGATCATCAACTTCTTCTTCAGATAATTTTATGGGGTCATGAGTTGGTGTGACTGGAAGGATATCCATGACTGAAACATCCACCTCGATTTCTTCATCTTCAGTGTCCACTTCACTGGTACTAGAGTAATCAGAGGATGTCCAATCATCAGTTTCATCACTTGAATCCACAGGTTCTGCCTTATGATGTCGAGGGATCACATTTATCTTCACCCTCTCTCTACCACGTCCAAGTGTCATGAAACCTTCATTCCAGTAGTTTCTTGCATGAATTCTTCTTAGCCATGGTCTTCCCAGTAGCATTGGGTACGCAACAGTACCATTTTTCATCACCTAAAAGTCTACCACACATACCACACCCATAACAAATATTGCCACATTTAAAACTACACCTTCTGGTTTAGTTTTTCCTTTATTTAATGACCTTAACATAAGTGTTGAAGGGCGATCAATTTTTAAACCCAACATATTCATTACAGACTCAGTCATTACATTAACTACAACACCTCCATTAACTAAGACATCATGAATTGAAATACCATTACATAATACCTCAGCTTGTGGAGCATAGGGATCTGCCTCTGCCTCCAAAATAGGGACCTCAACCTCCTTCCTTCTTCGAGCATTGAGTCCACCTCGCAACTCCCGCCTCTTCTTAGAAGACATAGCCAAGAGTTGACCATATGTAATATTTGCAGGCCTTTTAGATAGATCTTCCAAGATGGAGTATGGTCCTTGCCCCTGTGAAATCAGAAAATCCTGCACACCCAACTTTCTTCTCCTATGTTTCTTACTAGTTTCTTCTTTCATCTTCTTAGGATCATTTCCATCTTGATTATCTTTTTCTTTCTTTCTTTTTGTTACAAACACATCTACTTCATTATTTCTGCTCTTATCTACTACATCAAAAGAATTCATAGGTGTTTTTCCTTTATCATTATCTCCTTTACCAGATGTAGAAGCTCTATCTGGATAATTATACTTATAATGACCCTTTTTATAACAACCATAACAAACAACTTCAGAAATATTTCTTTTTGGACCTGTATCTCCTCCTTGAAAACTAAATTCCTTTCCTTGAAGAAGATTAATAGTTAACTGACCCATCTTTTTGAGCAGATCTTCATACTTAGTAGATGTACTAGGAGAAATATTTGTGCTCACCGGGAGTGGTTGTGGATTCATGACCAAAGGTGCTGGTGTAGGCTCTACTTTAGCAACAATTTCTTTGGGCTCCTCTTCCATGCTTTCTTCTTGCCTTCTTGCAATCTCCTTTGCTTGTTCAATGGTAGCTGGGAGGTCATACTTCACTCGTTGTCTGATCTCTGGCTTCATCCCAAGAATGAAGTGCTTACAGAGGAGATTATCCACGCCATTCATCAACCCATCCGCTAGTCCTTCCTTCTGGATCTGGGCATCGAGCTTCCTCCTTAGCTCTAGAACACGAGCATGATAATCCCTTATCTTCTCCTTCTCTCCTAGGGATAGCTTTGTGATCTTGATCATGAGATCTGCATATTTCTGTTCACCAAATTCTTCAAGAAAACTTTCAGTTAATAAATCCCATGAATTTTTCACATTATCACCTAGTGTTTCAAACCACCTAAGTGCTGAACCATCCAAAAAGGTAGGAAAAAATTTAGTCCATTGTTCCCTTCTGATAAGGCCATTACAAATACAAGATCGCTTAAACTCTTGAATGAAAGAAGAAGCATCTTCATTAGATTGAGCTGAAAAAACAGGAATCTTTCCCATTTTCAAAAGTAACCACCGTGAAATACCAACTCACAAGTACAATCAACAAGACTTATGTGTACAAATAATTGGAATCACTATACTAGAAAGTGACTTTACACCTTTCTACAGTAAAATAGAAATGACCACGGTAAACTATGGTAAAACTTGACTTACTGCGGTAAAAACTGACTTTACAGTGGTAAACACTATTCACGGTAAAAAGTGAAGTTACTGCGGTAAATACTATTCACGGTAAAAGTGAAGTTACTGCGGTAAATACTATTCACGGTAAAAAGTGACTTTACTGCGGTAAATACTATTCCAACAAAAATGACTTTACCATGGTAACTACTATTCATGGCAAAAATGACTTTACCATGGTAACTACTATGCATAGTAAAAACAAGGTTACCCTCTAATTGATTTTTGACTAAGTGGGAATATCTCTCCAGAAAATCCACCAACGAGGAATGGTCCCGGCAACGGAACCAAAATGTCATCACCAATCCAGCACTATGATAATTCTTCACCGAGAACTCCTCATGCTATGATTATTTACTAATGCACAACCTTTAGTTTTGTGGATGTAATCTGGAAACAAAACAACAACATAACTTAAGAATACCATCGACTATGATAAGACATAATGATGACAAATCTGAAATATCAAAATAAATTATAATATTAACATGAAACTGTTACAATCTCACCCATGAGGTACTTCAAGTGTTATTGACTTCACTTGCCTTTCACCAAGACTATGGGAGAAACTTTACAATTACACCTCTTAATGGCTTGTTCAACACACCTTTAAACTGATGGCTTCCTTCACACACTTCCTACAATATTTCTCACTACTTCCTTCTATGCTAAATGAGGGGGGTGGCCTCTCTATTTATCTCTAAGATAGGATAAGAAATCCTCTCTAACGAATCATATTCCATACCTTAACTCTTATCTGTACATGTAAGCTTATCTGTTAAGATAAGATAAACCTTATCATTTTACACGGGTTCCACATTTTTAGACTTTTTACAAATAAAATACACAAAATATTTATGACCTCACTCCTTGTCCTTATTACCAATATAATATTTCTAATTCCTAATCATGTAGACCCTACTTCTCTAATTACCCAAACTTTGACATTTTAACATTACCAGGGACCACTTACGACAAATATTTACTTTTTACAACATTCCTATTGTACTTTGATTGCTACCGTACTCCACATTATTGGCGGCACTGTACTGACGGCACCGTTATCTTCTATCAGACGCTACTACTAATTATACTTAACAACATCCTATTCCTAATACATACATTAATGAAATAGAAATTACGGAGGAAAATTTTAGTGTCGATAGTACATGTTTGAGAATTTTTGTAAACTTCTCCCGATACTCAGTTACAATCAGTTTTACTTGTGCTAATGTCTAAAATTCAGACATTTTCTAATCATAGTTGAGCTGTGAAAACCAACACTACCTAAAGTATCCCTTAAATAGATCCCAAGTGATGCTTTCTTCATTAACATTGAGCTCAAAATTTTGGATGTCCCTCTAAAAATTTGCTTCGTGGGAAAGCTGATAAGCTCCCCATACTAATTTTGTTTCCTCAAAGAAGTTCCTAATTGAAAATTACTTCTCCATTTCATTGAGAAAATTCTTAGCCCCATCCCCCAGAGTGGCACCCTCACACCTCGTTGAGTTAACTTGGACACCTCACTAACTTCCTAAACCACTTCTAAAACCACTTCCTAAAAGGTACTAAACTATTTCCTAACTAACTAGTTCTAACTAGACAAATCCTCCAAAAAGTAAGTTCTCCCATCCTTACAAACATAGCTCATGATTTTTTAACCATCCCCCATCCTCATCACCTTGAAATGCATCATTTTGATCTGAAAATGGAAGGAAATCATGTAATTTTCTAACCAAACTAGTTTTCTCTAAAAAAATCACTGGTGATTTACCCAATCATCCGATGATCTATATATACTTGTTTGTAGAACTTCATTTGATAACAAAATTCTCAAGCTTTTGCAATTTAGGCTATTTCAATCTCAGTTCAAGTTCAAGTGTATTGAGGTTTACTTCACAACAACATCTACCTAAAAACAATATTACATTGCTAAATAAACGTCATATTTATCATTGGATTGCTTCATTTTCATCCTCGAACTACCTTCTTCCATTCTTCCATCCACCAATACACTCTGCAAGGTAAATCACTCATTTTATTTTAGTTTAGATATTAAAAACATGTACATATTTGCTTGTTTATCATTAATATGTTGAATGGAAGTCTGTTTCATTAAATTAATGACTCGGATCATTAGCTTAAGCTATGTTTATAAAAATTATCAGATTTCATAGTAATCGCTAGCGATTATCCCAATCACTCCCGATTTCCCATCGATTTCTCTGAATCGCTAGCGATTCTATATGCTTTTATATTTTCATTTTTCATCATTTTCTGCTAAATCTAATCAAAATGTTTTGTTTTTCCTTATTATCTACTAATCCTCTATCTAGCATGATGTCTTGAGATGCCATTAGGAGGTTATAACTTGCCAACAATTGATTCCTTTCCTGTTGTCCACCATCCATTGTACTAGGAGCAATACAACTTGCTCCACAATCTTGAACTTTGTACGATCCAGGCAGCTCCATTTAATCGCTTGGAGGCTATTTTTGTTGCAACACAGCGTATCCGGGAAGCCATTGATACCTTTTGGGAGGCATGCACAATGAAGCACTAAGGATCCAAGAGGATCTCGTTCAATACAAATGACAATACGAGACCGGTCTCAAACATCTAGAAGAGGATTACCGTACTACCTCTGAATCCAATTCCATCAGCCACATCAACATCTCTAGTTCAGAGTCTACCTTCGCCCATCAATACAACACCCAGGAAGAATATTCATAATTTTCCCCCGAGGATTACATTTCCATCCCTGACTCGGACCTGACTGAAGAAGAGGACAAAACCACTAATATAACTGAATCTCATTCTCTTATTTCTGAAAATCTGTATACAGACCAAGAGTCTGACTTATGGATGTAATCACAATCCACATTAGTCATATAAGTATCTAGAAATAAGTGATAATACATGCTTATCTAACAACTTTGTATACACAATCATATGTACTAAATAAAGCTCTAATGTCTTATAATCATCAATAATATCTTCATATAATTTATAGCTTTGTTTTTAGGAAGTTTTTGTACAGGTAAGGAAGCCTTCTGATCTCTTGATTTTTATGAAATGGTGCACAAAAAAAAACATAATCCACATCTGTGGGTATCCTAGAAACCCCACCATATCGAGGTCGAGTTTGGTTATTACCTCTTGAAACTGTCAAGACAACCAAGGTAAAAACCACGTGAGACATTATGGCACGCCCGGTGGGACCCTTAATCCCTATTTAATTTCATTATTTTATCATCATTTTTATTTTTGTTTTTCACTGACTGCTAATTGCTGGCGATTGGCTTAATTGCTTTCGATTCCCCTGAATCACTAGCGATTCCCCTGTGTTGTTTTTCTTAACATTTTATTGAAAATTTGTATTATTTTTCATGTTATTTCTTGCTTCTTCTAATCAAATTGCAGGCATTGTTTCTCTGGGAATAATACCTTCTAGATTTTCTAAAAAATCCAATAATTGCCAAAAGAACAAAAAATTTGAAAAAAAAAACTTTCTGGCAAGTTTTAAATCCATCTCTTTAAATTTCTACTTTGCATTCTTGTTTGTTTGTTTTCATCAAAATCAACATTCATTTTGGGATTCTTAAAATAAACAATTTGCATTCTTCTTGTTCACATAGTCTAATTAAGAGGTAAACTTGTTTGCATTCACTTATTTTCCCTCACACACAACCAAATCACTTTAAATAAAAATGCATTCAAACAACTCCCACATAGGTGAAACCAATTGGGATTTCATCACGCAATAGGGAAACTGAGTTGGTGTTCTAGCCGAGTATAAACACCTATTTGTCAGTATATTTTGGCTCATCATCTAACTCCATTATCACAGTGGGACCATGAAGTGAGGGGGTAGGCCCCAATATACACACCTGTACTGACAATAGTACAAATATGTGCCTCATGTACCTTTAGGTATATCGAGGAATTTGCCTTTAAACACACCTGAAACCAGCTTTAGATAGCCACTTCTTAGGACCCTCATTGACTATTTTACACATTTCACCTTTCATAATTAATTAACATAAGAATAAAATAACACTATGCTTGCCTTTTCTTGTTGATTGTTAATCAATACATTTAGTCATTAATCATTTTACTATTCATTTTATGTGTGTGTTTTTTTATTATGGTTCTCACTAGAAAACAAACACGTAACCAACTGTCTGAAAATATGTCTACCTCACTGCCTATATTTCAACTTCAAGCCCCACTTCGCACTACACCACTCCCAGTAACAATTTCTTCGCCAATGCAACCACAAACATTGCTTTATCAAATGAACACATCCAATCCATTTTCTAACACATAAACATGGAATGGAGTAGGGTCTGGTCATAACAATGAAATTGGACAACAATCCTTTCATTCTCTGCAACAGTACCATGGATGAATTCTTTACACATCAGAATCAGAACATTCATTTTCTCCCATTGCACCTGAAATCCCATTTTATAATGGGGGTGATCCTATTTTTGAAGAGATGTTAGATTTGAATCCCATTGCTCTTAATGCATACCTAATAGCGAGAAATATTCAAATGCAGTCACTCACACCATAATCTATTGCACACACTCACAACCCTTTACCCGCCATTGCACAACTCATTGAACAAAACCAAGAACCCATTATTTAGCAGTTGTTTTTTGATACTTTAGCTCAACCTGAAATGCCGAGCATTAGTCAATCCCAGAATGCTACTAGCTCTACCAATCCATTTGACACATTGGATGAGAAACCTTTTGCAAGTCAACCTAAAGCATCCGATGTTTCCTCAACATTTGTTTATGATATCCATATGACCTCATCATAAAATGTGTCACCCAACAATTTATGTCTTCCTCCAGTCCTGTCTATAGGGTCACCACCTCCTCAAAGTAGTGCCACTACCTCCATGATGGATCTTTTCAGGCTCCTCACAAGTCTCAACATCATCATTAAGATTTGTTCCTCTTTCTACTTTTGTATTATCCCAACAGAATACCATTCCTATTCAAATCATTACCATGTCTATCCCTTCAACAATGCCAATGATTAACACTAGTGCTATTTCCAGTACACATCCCACCTTGCAATACATGCCACAACTCTCTCAACCTTTGATTTTTATGTCACAGTCTATGCCATTAAAAAACATCCCACAACAAAACATTCTATGTAAAGTACCATCATTTTCCACTTCTTCTACACCATCCCAACACATTCCCACATATTCACATCCTCTTACACAAATATCGACACCATACCAATACATTCAAACTCCACAATCTAGTGCTTTGCAACAAGGTTCTTTCCCCCAACAAAACATCTCTCAACAAAATATCCCATCACAAAACATCCCAGTATAAAACATTCCATCACAGAACATTCCCTATCAGCAGAACATCCCTCAACAAAACTTTCCTCATCAATAACACACACCTCAACAAAATATTCCACAATACGATGCCACACAACATAACATTTCACAACAAAATAACCCTTATCAATTTAACCTCTCTTATCAGCAAAACATCCCTCAAACAAACATTCCTTATCAACAAGACATTCTGCAACAACATCAGGCATACTCACCCCAGTATTCATATCAACCTAACCCATCTTCGGGCCAACAGGCTCAGGTAGACCCTCTCCAGGCCCTCCTAAGCCGCATATCTAGTTTGGAGGCTGGCCCATCCTCATCCAAAAATACTCTCTCCTATGAAAAAATCTGCAACAACCCATTCATCCTTCCATACCATACAAACCATATCCCCCACACTAGGAAATCCCTAAGTTTATCAAGTTCTACAGAAAAGAGGACCCTCAGCAACACATTCACGCTTTTTGCCATGCATGTTATTTGATATCCCATGATCAAGATTTAATACTAAGAACATTCCCTATGTCTCTTGTTGATCTTGCCTTGGATTGGTATAATAGTATTCCACAACATTCCTTATTTTCCTTTGTGCAACTTTCCCAACTCTTCCTAGACCATTTCTCCATAAACATAGCTCACAAAATCCCTGTTAACAATTAATATGCCATCAGAAAATTTGAAGATGAATCCGTCACTAAATTTTTCACCCGTTGGAGGGGTGTAACTAATCAGTTATCCTTCACATTACCACAAAAAGAATTAATTGATATTTTTTGTCACATTTGTGCTAAGCATATTTCATCTACTTTACAATTCCAATAGTTCCACACCTTCGACAAAGCCTTCACCATGGCCCATAAGTTGGAATTGTGAGATCTAGAAGATGGCGTGGTGAAGCTTCACCGAAGAAACCAAATGTAGAGTTCCCATATAAATTAACATCCAATCCAGATAAAAATAAAACAACTGCTAATACCGTTGTGGTCAAATCTGATCCTAAAGAAAAGCCTGTTGCTGAACGAGTTCATCAACAACGTAGTTACACACCCATAACAGAAATTTATAGTGCATTTTTTGACAAATTACTCACTTCTAATATCATATCATTACCTCTCATTCGACCTATTGACATATCAGTATCAAAGCCCATTTGGTACCATGATAATGATTATTGTAAATTCCATCAAGTAAACAGTCATGACATAGAAAGATGTCACACTTTTCATAATATCCTTCAGGATTTGATTGACAAGGGTGACCTCCATTTAGATAATCCAAATGCGCCTCCAAACCAAAACCTTGATATATTCAAACAACCCTTCCCGAATCATCCCTCGTCATCTGAATCACCACAAGCTAATGTCATCCACACCATTAACACAATAATGAAAATTGAACCCATTTCTTCATCTGCTTTATTGCCTAGTGAAACAAAATCCACATAATCCTTGCCAGAGGCCAATGAACACACAATCGCTATTACATAACTCTCCCTTGCTCCACTCAGCATACAAAATACTCCCATATCCTTGTCAGTTGATTCGGTGCCTACCAAATTGATACCAACACTAGATAAACCCATGGTCATTGAACCGCCACTTACCACTAGACTCCTTCCCATACCTTTACCCAAAACTGTTTTGGGATCCATGCCTACATCAACAAATACTACTGCAACTACACCTGCTTCTAGATTTACAAACATAACAATGATACCATTAGAAACATTTTTAGCTCAGTCACCCCCATCTAAATCCACCAAGAATCTTAGTCATCAACAACCTACAAAAATCAATAATCCTAAAAATCATGTGGACTATATTAACTGTATTATTCGAGCCCCTCTCCCTTCATTAGCATCAACATCAACAAATACACCAAGTTCATCCAAGATTTCGAAGGGAACAAATAAACAAGATGTTGTCCAAGTCTTTAAAAATCCTCATTATGATGAAACTTATTTTTTTTGTGGTCCTCCACCACCTCTTCATCTAAGGGGCATGCCTCCTTTTGAAGAACCCTTTTTCATGCCAAAATCGAGACCCATAGGATCTCTTGAACAAAATGTTTTCCAAAAACTTAATCAAGGACCCTCAAATGATCCCTCTTTCCTTATACCCATTAATCACCCCATTATTACAGGGGAAAACCCATTCATCATGTTCCTACAGTGAATCCTTACACTACATCCACTATCCCACAATGGACAATTACATCTGAACCTCGTCCATTTATCCCCATACAATCCAAGTATCCCTTGCAACCACCACCTATACAAGACCCCTGTCGCCCATTCATTGGAACAACTATGTGACCACCGCGACCGTCAAGTAAACTTAAGCAACCCATTTCGCTTGTCCCCATCAAAAATCAATCCCCAGTGGCATTCAGCCTGAAAGGGTGGTATGCTACCATTTTGGATAATCTATTACAAGAATCACTAATCACATTACCCCCTCTGAATCCATCAAATCATCAGGGGTGGAAACCCACCTGGTATGATTTTAATACTTTTTGTGATTATCACAGAACCCAGGGTCACACCATAGAAGATTGTAAATCCTTCCATCAGAAGATGGGAAGTTCACTCTTTCTCCCATCCCATCCTACTCCAGCTTCAATGTCAACACCATCAATTGAGTCTACTCCTAAATCCCCCAACCATCAAATCAATGTTGTGCACATCACCACATGCTCACAAAATTATGACAACAAATCTTCTAAATCCGAACAAGAAAAAGACACTATCGCTATACCCCTGCCACTAGGATCATCAACATCATTTGATAAACCCAAAGTCTCAATTTCACTAGCTCCCAAAGATCTTAATCAATCATCATCATCTAAAGCCAAATTTTTGATAAAAACTACCCCTCTTTCTCTCACTACATTACAAAAAATAGCCACTAAACAATTACACCAATCCCCTGTCAAAATGTCACTCTATGAACTCATTCAGACATCACCGCCTTACAAACAAGCCATGATAGAAGAACTTCAATCTATTACTATCTCATCCAATGACTCAACCCCTCTTGCAAATTTTGTAGGTGCCCTGAAAGCATACACTACAATTTCTTTCGAAACATCTGAAATACCCACTCTTAGACCAAAAGACCATGACCTACCACTTTTTATCACTACTCAAGTCAATGATATCTCTATCAAAAGAGTCATGATTGATAGTGGTGCCACTATCAACATTATATCCTCTCTAGCCTTTGAAAAAACTTAGATTACCCAACATGGTTTTCACTCAAACCCCGGTCCTATTGTGTTCATTTAATGACACAATCACACCCACACTAGGCACTATCATTTTACCACTTAAAGTTGGTGTTAAAACCCTACCAGAACTCTTCTACATTATAGAAGGAGAGTTCCAATATAATATGTTATTAGGACATCCTTGGATACACACCATGCATTGTGTTCCTTCAACTCTCCATCGCTTCCTTAAGTATGAACATGAAGGGAAGACTTACACAGTCCCCACTGACCCAAATCCATTTGTTGACTGCTATATGATGTATCATCCAAATGATGTATTAGTACCTAAATCCATCTCTGAGTCTTCTGATCAAGCATCCACTAGCACATCAATTACTTCTTCTAAACTACCAGATGATTCCTCTGTTATAGAAGCTGTGAAATGTCTCACTCTTGGGGAATATCACCTTCTTATGCTTAACTCTATTCCATCACCAAAAATGTATGGTCACCCTGATAAGCAACCCATGTACAATCCTGATGTGGGAGATATTATCTCTTATGGGCCCACATACCTTAAAACAAATATTGTTTATGGTGGGTTTGATAAACCACCATCCCAATCAACCGAATTACACCATGCAACACCATTTAAATCAAACCTCAAATCCCTTGATAATCCCAAATTTTCCCGTATGTACCTTCACCGTTGTGCATGGAAAGGATTTGGCCTTGGGCATTATGAACAAGGAATACATGATCAACCCATCTTACACACCCTCAAGCCATATGAGAAAAATGGCCTAGGTTATAGAAAATTTACCCCTAAAAATGTTGAAGCTCCTTCATCTAAGAAAGAAACCACCATACCCATTTTCGGATCAAAATCATCATCACCCACTAAATTTAAGAATTCTGTAGACACAGATGACACTGTATCTATCCCACCCATAAAAAATTTAGTCAACACTATATCCTTAGGACCACTCACATATCAATTAGGGGGCTCCATGTCAAATCATTACCACTTGTTTCACCAGACATGGTTGAGGAAGATTTACCTACTGTAGATATCCTTCAGTGTCAGGATGATCAAGAAATTCTCTCTCACATGGGAGCTGAAGAATGCTTCCTTCAGAAATCCCTACCATCCAAAACATCCACTCTTCTCAATGAATCCACACTCAATGTTAATCTAGGAACCTCACAGGATCTCCATATAGTCAAAGTTGGTCAAAGTCTGGATCCACAAGAATTACATGACTTCACAGCATTTCTAACAAAATATCACCAAGCCTTTGATTGGTCATATAGTGATATGCCCGGAATTGACCCCAACATTATTGTACATAACATCGTCACATATCCTAATGCCAAACCAGTCAAACAAAAACTCTGCAAAATGCACCCCCGTATAGCTCTCCTTGTTAAATAAGAATTGCAATGTCTTTTAACCATAAATTTCATCATACCTATTGATTATAATGGGTCTCCAACATTGTCCCCGTAACCAAATCTTCAGGAAAAATTCACATTTACACAGATTTCAGGGATCTCAACCTCACCTGCCCAAAGGATGATTTCCCTCTTCCAAACATAGATCATCTCATCGACTTAACTGCCAGACAATAAATGCTATCTCTCATGGATGGTTTTTCTGGTTATAATCAAATCATCATTGCACCTGACGATCAACACAAAACATCTTTTATCACCCCTTGGGGAACCTTTTGCTATCATGTCATGCCCTTCGGACTTAAAAATGTTGGGGCAACATATCAATGCACCATGACATACATCTTCCATGACCTTATCCATAAAATTGTTGAGGATTACGTTGACGACCTCCTTGGAAAGTCTAAATCTTGGAAAAACCATCTCGAAGTCCTAGAATCAATCTTCACCCACCTTATTCAGTTTTTCCTCCATCTCAATCCTAAAAAATGTGTTTTTGGTGTTCTTAGTGGAAAAAATTTGGGGTTTATCATATCTATACATGGAATTAAATTCAACCCTACAAAATTTAGGGCAATCATCGAAATTCCTCCACCTACTAATCTTAAGCAACTATGTAGCCTTCAAGGAAAATTGCAGTCCATTCGATGCTTTATATCACAACTCTTTGATCATTGCCAACCCTTTCATCACCTGCTTTGCAAAGATGTTGAGTTCCATTGGGACTCATATTGTCAACTGGCATTTGATCAAATTAAATAATATCTTTTGATACCACCTATTCTCATTCCACCATGAAGGGGAGCCATATTATATATACATATCCACTTCTGAGCATGCCCTAGGAGCCATGTTTTCCCACCGTGATAGTCAAGGTCATGAGCAGGCCATATATTACATCAGTCCACACACTTCATGAATACGACATGTTATACAGAGGCTGAAAAACTATGTTGTGCATTGTATTTCGCCACCTCCAAGTTACGACACTATCTTTTAAACCACAAAACATATGTTGTCACTAGTTTTAACCCACTTAAAGCCATGCATGCCAAACCATATCATAATGACCGCATAACCCGATGGCTCATGCTAATGACTGAATTTGACTTGGAAATTATACCACAAAATTCCATTAAAGGTTAGGCCATTGTTGATCAACTCATTGAAGCACCTCTTCCAGATAACAAACCACCTCATGAAGGCTTTCCCAATGAATCCATTAATAACATTGATGAATTAGATGATTGTGAATCAGATTTTGTCCTATCAAAATGACCCTTTTCTTTGATGGCGCTAAATGCCAAGAAGGTGGAGGAGTCGGCATAGTCATCATACCACCTTGGGACATTCCCATTCCATTATCATTCAAACTCAATTTTGAGTGCACTAATAATATGGTAGAGTATGAAGCTTTAATCATGGGTTTGTAAACTGCTATTCTCTTAGGTGTCCAAGTCCTGGAAATCTATGGAGATTCACAACTTGTCATCAGCCAAGTCAAAGGGGAATTCCAATGTAAAAATGAAATACTTCAAAAATATAAAGTTGTTGTTGATTTTCTCCTTGGTGCATTCGATCGCTATACCATTCAACCCATCCCACGATCCTCTAATACATTTTCTAACACTATGGCTTCCTTAGGATCCCTTGTGTCTTTCAAAATAGAGAAATCAAAGGATAAAACTAAGATGTCTATAGTCATCCAACTCTTAGATCATCCTTCACATCAAAATGAGCTACCTTCCATCCATAACATCAACGTAAATTCATCAGATCTATGGTACACTCAGATATTTGATTACCTCACAGAATCTAAAGTCCCCCAGACCTATTACAAGGCACCAAACACTCTTTTCTTCAACGTGTCACTCACTTTGTTATCATAGGAGGTATCCTTTATAAACGTAGCTTTGATGGTATACTATTACATTGTCTTAAGTCACATGAATCAATTAAAGCAATTGAAGAAGTCCATGACGGTATTTGTGGTGGTCATTTCAGTGGCAATGCTATCACCAAGCATATCATATGGCTAGGGTACTACTAGCCTACAATTACTAAGGATTGTTGAATGTACGTGAATAAATGTGTCAAATGTCAACTATATTTTGATCTTATACACATTCCCAGCCAAGCATTACAACCTGCTCAGGACTTATGGCCTTTCTCTCAATGGGGATTAGACCTCATTGGTGCAATCAATCCAAAATCATCTCAACAACATCATTCAATTATCACCACAACCAAATACTTCACTAAATGGGTTGAAGCTATTCCTTTGACTTTGACAAAGTCTGGGCCTATCATTAATTTTATATACCAAAATATCATTTTTCGTTTTGGTATCCCACACAAGCTTGTCACGAACAACATGAAGTCATTCAAAAACAAGGAGGTTAAGAAGCTTTGTAATACATTCAACATTAAAATAAGCTTCTCATCACCATATTACCCCCAAGCAAATGGATAGGTTGAAGCTGTAGATTGAGAAACAGGGACGGAAGCTTGTGTAGTTTTATTAATCTCAATCAAGTAACCATTACAGAGAATGGGCTGCAATATTTATAGATATTGCACAGCCAAATACATCTGGAAGAATAAGTTGCACAGGTGCAACCAAATGCCAGAATAAACAAGCTTCCAATAACATCCGGGAAGCAGGAAATGAATAGATACAAATATATTGTTGAAAACAATATAACAATATGAATAAAGACAAATATGGTTGATTAACCATATAACCATAATTATTTAATTAATAAAATTAAATAATCTAAACTATGCAGAATTAATATTAGGATAATAATATTTAATCCTAACATTCCCCCCCTTAATTGTGCATTGTCTGAAGAGATGAGGAGAGAAATGCTCTGAACAACTCGAACTTGTCACGTGCAAGTGACTTTGTGAAAATATCTGCTCGTTGTTCAGCCGTTGGACAAAACTGAAGTTGGATGTTGTGCTTCAACACATGTTCACGTATGAAATGAACCTGAACCTCAATGTGCTTTTTTCTCTCGTGAAAAATTGGATTGCGAACAAGTTTGAGAACACCTTCGTTGTCAACATACATGGTGGTCGGTTTGTCCTGTGGTATTCCAAGTCCTTCCAGTATGCGACGTAGCCAAATCGCTTCACAGAGAGCTTCTCCTGCAGAACGATACTCAGCTTCTGTGGAAGAGTGAGAAACAAAGTGTTGTTTCTTACTTCCCCATGATATTGGTCCAGATACCATAAAGAATACAAATCCAGAAGTGGATTTTCTATCATCAATATTACCTGCATGATCTGAATCCGAATATCCAGTCAAGAAGAAGTTTTCATTCTTCTTGTATTCTAGACCAAGATCCACTGATCCTTTGAGATATCTCAAAATGCATTTTGCTGCTTTCCAATGACAAATTTTGGGTTCCTGCATGAACCTGGATATATAGCTCACTACAAAGCTGATATCTGGTCTAGTGTAGGTCAGGTAAATGAGACTCCCAATCAGCTGCTGATAGAGAGTGGCACTTACCTCAGGAGATGGATCTGAATGAGATAACTGTAATCTGTTCTCCATAGGTGTAGCAATTGGTGTGCAATCCATCATCCTAAACTTCTCGAGCGTTGTCTTGGTATATTTCATCTGAGAAACAAAGATGTGATTCTCTTTCTGCCATACTTCTAGTCTAAGACAGTAGTGCATAAGCCCGAGATCTGTCATGTCGAATGATCGCTTAAGATCTTTCTTCATTTCATCAATCATCTTCACTGAACTACCAGTGATGACTAGATCATCGACATAAACTACAACAATCACCATCTCCCCCCCCTTGCTTTTTGAGGTAGAGATTGGGATCGTATGGATTTTTGACGAATCCATGTTGTACGAGATGCTCATCAATCTTGATGTACCATGCCCGGGGTGCCTGTTTTAGGCCATACAGAGATTTCCTGAGTCTGCATACCTTTTCTTCTTGACCAGGTACTACATATCCCTCAGGTTGAGTCATGTAGACTTCTTCTTGTAAATCTCCATTCAGGAAGGCACTTTTTACATCCATTTGGTGAACTTTCCATCCAAACTGTGTAGCTAGAGCAAAGATCATCATGATCATTTTGATCTTAGCTGTGGGAGCAAATGTCTCCTCATAGTCAATGCCTTCTTTTTGTGCGTACCCCTTTGCTACAAGTCTTGCTTTGTGCTTGTCCACTGTCCCATCTGCTTTGTACTTAGTTTTGAATATCCATCTACATCCAATGGGTTTCTTCCCTGGTGGAAGATCAACAAGCTGCCAAGTGTTATTCTTCATCACTGATTGATATTCAGAATCCATGGCATCTTTCCAAGCTTTTGACTGTAGGGCTTCCTGGACTGTAGAGGGCTCATCTGATTCAATAACTTTACTCATCAAAGCAAAGTTAACTTCTTCTCTTGCTTTACTGCGAGTCCGTGGTCCAGGGGTGGATGTATCCAGTGGAGCATCCAATCTTACATCTCGTAATGTACTTGTACACCATTTAGGCATACGTTGAGCTGTTCCCATGGGTTGTGGTTCTATCTGATCAGCACCATCATCTCCATCATCACTTTCATATTCTGAGGGAACATTAGCTTCAACTTTTACAACTGGTGAAAAATCTACATCTTGCGAGTCCGGAGGAGTCTCTGCTTCCTTCTTCTCGAAAAACTCAACATCTCTGCTTGTGTAGACTTTTCTGGTCTTAGGATCCATCAGTCTGTACCCAAGAGTCTCTTCACTGTATCCAATGAAGATGAGATTTTGTGACTTCATGTCCAATTTCTTTCTGTTCTGTTTGGGTATGTGCATGCTGGCTTTGCACCCGAATACTCTGAGGTGTGCAATGGATGGTTTCCTTTTTGACCATGCTTCTTGTGGTGTAATTCCATCAAGAGCAGTTATGGGCGCTCTGTTTAACAAATACACTGCTGTTTTTACTACTTCTACCCAAAATGTCTTTGCAAGTCCGGAATCATCGATCATGCATCGCACCATTTCCATGATAGTATGATTTATTCTCTCGACAACACCATTTTTCTGCGGTGTGTGTGGAGGAGGAATTTGTTGACGAATCCCGTGAGTTTATAGGTAGTCTCTGAACTCATCACTGGTGAATTCCCACCCTCGATCTGAGCGGAGAGTTCTGATGTGACAACCAGTTTCTTTCTCAACTGCAAATTTGAACTTTTTGAATGTTTCAAAGGCTTCACTTTTCTTGCGAAGACAAAAAATCCACATTTTTCGTGAATAGTCGTCAACACAGAGCATGAAGTACTGGAACCCTGAATGACTTGGCTGCATCGGACCGCACAGATCGGTATGAACCAGGTCAAGTTTACCATGAGCTTGAAAAGTACTCTTTTGGAATGAAACTCTATGTTGTTTTCCTGCTAAGCAGTGAGGACACTTGTCTGTATCCTTCTGAAGAGATGGTAGCCCATGTACCATATTACACCGGTGAAGTGTTTCGAGATATTTGAAACTTACATGACCAAATCTCCGATGCCACAACTGGGCTGAGGTGGAGTTTTTAGCCACAAGTGCTTGATCATTTTTTTGAATGAAATCAAGTTGAAACATTCGTCCCACATTTGAGGCTTTTGCAATTATTTTCGAGCCTCTGGATTTATCTCAAATCAAACACATTTTCTTTCCGGATTGACTATCAAAGTCAATTTTCAGGTTGTGATCTAGGAGTTGACTGACCGAAAGAAGATTCTTTGTCAACCCAGGGACATATAGAACATCTGATAGTCTACATTTACATGAACCAAGGGGTAGAGAAATGTTTCCAACCCCCTGAACTGTATATGAAGAATCATCTCCCAACGAAACATGATTTTTCGATGGTGTGTCCCTCATTAAAATAAACTAGTCTCTGTGGCCGGTCATGTGTTGAGTGGCTCTCGAATCAACATATCAAACGTCACTAGATGACGTGGATGGTTCACTTGATCGAGCAGTGAACAAAAAGTCTTCATTGTCTGACTGTTCTTGTTGCTCAGCAATATTACCTTGCTGGTGGGGTCTTCTTTTCCAATTCCCCTTTTTCTACCCGTGATAGTTGTTTGACTGTCCCTTGTAAGTTTGTTGTTGTTGTCAACCCAGGGACATATAGAACATCTGATAGTCTACATTTACATGAACCAAGGGGTAGAGAAATGTTTCCAACCCCCTGAACTGTATATGAAGAATCATCTCCCAACGAAACATGATTTTTCGATGGTGTGTCCCTCATTAAAATAAACTAGTCTCTGTGGCCGGTCATGTGTTGAGTGGCTCTCGAATCAACATATCAAACGTCACTAGATGACGTGGATGGTTCACTTGATCGAGCAGTGAACAAGAAGTCTTCATTGTCTGACTGTTCTTGTTGCTCAGCAATATTACCTTGCTGGTGGGGTCTTCTTTTCCAGTTCCCCTTTTTCTACCCGTGATAGTTGTTTGACTGTCCCTTGTAAGTTTGTTGTTGTTGTGGTCTAGAATTGCTTGATGAACCTTTCTTATATGTGTTAAACCAACATTCTTGCAAGTCATGTCCTCTTTTGCAAATTGGAAATTGCTTCTTCTGTTGATTGTCCCCATGATACTGATTCTGATGTGGGGACTTCTAATAGGATTTAGGTTTTCCTTTACCTTTTCCTTTCCATTTTTGATGTGAAGACAGTGCCTGCTCCTCTTCATCATCCTTGTTGTGCATTGCTTCCTCTTGTTGCAGTAGGTTTACTAGCTTGTCAAAACTAATTGTTGTATCTTACAAGTTTAGAGTTGTGACAAAAATGCGGTAAGAAGAAGGGAGAGCTCTCAAAACAATGGGAACGAGAGATTCATCTTTGACCTCTTCTCCTAGGGCTAGAAGTGAAGCCCTCAACTCTGTAACTCTTCTTAGGAAAGCTTCAATTTTCTCATTCTGTTTGAATTTCACTGTATGTAACTGACTTTGCAAATTGAGTATGACATTCTTGTTCTTGGCCTCATATATTGTGCTCAGCTTATCCCAAGCTTCTTTTGCTGATGTGGCATCTCGAATGTGGGCTTGCACATCATCGGATACTCCAAACAAGATGATGAGTTTTGCTTTTTGATCTGCTCTATCAAATTGTCATTGTTGTGTTGCATCAGTTGGTGATCTGGTTAGAGTACCAGTCACAACAGGCCAGATTTCTTCAAACTCAAGTTGTGTTTTAATTTTTGTCTTCCTTGCAACATAGTTGCTTCCTTTGAGCAATTGTGAATCCGGAAGAAAAAATTTGGGGGCATTGGTGCCCATTTTGTAGAGATCAGTGACAGGGTTTGGCTCTTATCACTCCAGGTATTAGGTCTCCCAATCTATATACCGTCAATCCGATATACCAAACCTTTCTATATACGCGCCCTTCTGATATACCCGGTGGTACGTGGAAGAAGCTCGCCCTTTCTATATACCCAGCGGTACATGAAAGAGGCGTTAACGTACGTGAAAGAATTTGATACGTGGTACCCAAGACAGTACTAATGGGGTCTATGCGATTATTGACACCGTCTCAAAGAAATATCCTCATACGGACGTGTAACTTCGCTATATACTCAGATAATTTCTCAGTCCGGATTTATGTCTTGCAATCGTTCACAGACAGATGGGATGGTTCATAGTGTGTGCACTGTGACCTTATTACTCCCCGTCAATTTATAGGGACGATGCCCAGACGACATTGTTGCAGCTATATTAGGCGTTAAGTGTAGTAGTAGTCGCGATGGCTTTACCCGTAAGTGCTTCCCAGAGGCACTGTATATACCGAACGCTGCGAATGAGATCTATGATCTCGTGAGTGTTACAGAACCAATTTTACTGTTTTTTTTATTACAATTCTGCCAGTGTCTGAGCAGTTACAAATTTTTGCAGTTGACTATGGCAACCTGCAAATTAGTACAATATGCAGTACAATTTGAATAACAGGTAAAAAATTTCAGTTTCGGGGTCCTGGTGACCTCCTGAGCCCAAAATGCTAAAAATTACAAAAAAATAGCTGAAAATGCAATTTTTAGGTGGGTCTCTTTTTGTAAAAAAATGTCTGGAATGATAAAACAGACCAGATGGTAGAATTTTTTTTTACCCTAAATTAGGGATATCTCCGCTAAATTTAGTTAGTTGTAACTAAATTCAAAAAAGCCTGCTAAATTTAGCAGTTCCGCCAAAATTTCCGCCATATGCAAAAGGAGAGTTTTTGAGTGTTTTTTGTGGGATTTGATCCTCAAACCTCTCACTCCCAAGGCGCATGCACTAACCAACTTGCCCACTTGGGGCACTTGGACTATGAAAGGAAGGAATTTGTATTTATTGACAAGGAAATGGACTTACCTCTTGGAAAATGGATGCCACGTGGCGCATGCTGGTGAAGAGGTGCTTTTTAGGGTTGTATTTGCCTAAAAAACGGATCTGAAGCTTTATTTCCTTGCTCAGGCCACATTTACTTGCTCAGGCCGCATTTTTTCCTTCCCACGCACTGATCAGGCCGTATTTTTGCTGTATTTTTTTCCTTGGCCGCGTGTTTTAATGCCTGGCCACGTTTTTTTCCTTTGGACGCACTGTACAGGCCGTATTTTCTTTGTTTGGGTGCGTTTTTTCCCTTTGGCCGCTATTTTTGAGTGCCTGGCCGCGTTTTTGAGTGCCTGGCCGCGTGTTTGATTGTCTGGGCGCTGTATTTTTGTTGTTTATTTGCTTGCACAGGTCGTGGGGGACAGTAAAGGGTGCGTATGCTCAAAAAATGTTTTTTTCTCCTTGTACAGGTTGCTGGAGGCTGAGAATGGCGCCTCCTTTGCTAAAAAAAATGTTTCCTTGCTTGTGTAGGCCGCTGGGTTAAGAAAAAACACGTGGAGGACTTATCTCAGTCTGGTTTGGCCGCTTTTCCTCTTCTTTGGCCACCTATTCTCTTCTTCCACTGTATATTTTCCAGCTTGGGCGCCTCCTTTTTTTTTTTTCTTTGCTTTGTTTGATTCTTGATCACTGGAGCAATTTTTGCCTTCCAAGTACCTGGAAGGAACAGGAGGATGTGGGGGAGGCAGGGATGGGGCTGGGAGTTTGCACGAGGCTGCACAGGCTCTCAAATGCTACAAACACGTCTCCAATCTCCTCTCTCTCTGCTGCTCTCTCTTCCACACCTTCACAGGGCCAGAATTTCACTTTGGTACCAAATGTAGATTGAGAAACAGGGACGGAATCCTGTGTAGTTTTATTAATGTCAATCAAGTAACCATTACAGAGAATGGGCTGCAATATTTATAGATATTGCACAGCCAAATACATCCGGAAGAATAAGTTGCACAGGTGCAACCAAATGCCAGAATAAACAAGCTTCCAATAACATCCGGGAAGCAGGAAATGAATAGATACAAATATATTGTTGAAAACAATATAACAATATGAATAAAGACAAATATGGTTGATTAACCATATAACCATAATTATTTAATTAATAAAATTAAATAATCTAAACTATGCATAATTAATATTAGGATAATAATATTTAATCCTAACAGAAGCCTCCAACAAAACACTAAACAAAATTCTTATGAAAACTGTAATGACGTAGGTAGGAATTGACATACTCAGATCCCATTCACTTTGTGGGCTTATAAAACTAGTATTTGTACATCTACTAGCTCCATGCCATATTCACTCGTTTATGGCTCTAAAGATATTGTGCCCCTAGATGTTCAAATTCCTTCACTCCGTGTATCTCTAAAAGACTTTATTTATGATGAAGAGTATCGCCAAAATCACCTAGCACAACTTTAATTATTAGATGAAAAGCATTTAATAGCTCTTGAACATCACTAGGTTTATCAACAACACATTAGTAGAGCATATAACAAGCATGTCAAGGAGCGTGACTTTAAAATTGGTGACCTTTTACTTAAAGAAAATCAAAATGTAACTACATTATAACGAAGTAAACATGGAAATTTTTCCTCTAACTAGATCGGTCCATATATTATCACTCATAAGTATGGGTCAGGGGCATATCACCTTGCTTATCTTGAATGGGAACTTGAGGTGGAACACCTAAATGATTTGCACTTGTGGCCTTTCTACTGTTAAATTATTGATTATCATGACAACCATTTTCTATTAAACATCCTCCCTTTATCACACAAGCTCAGAATCCATTCCATCACTCCTTCATACCATTATTACATAGAGCGTATGAATGTAGGTTTCCTATGAAGTTATCCCCTCCTTACTTAATAGTTTATTAGGGACTTTCCCTTAGCTTAGGAAAATAAAAGTATGTATAAATGGATGATTCTTACTAAAATTCAAAAGGAGATAGACTGATCCCTTGAAGGACAAATATTCAAAAGTTATATTGTCAAAAATAAAAAGAAAAGTAGATTGATCCCTCGAAGGAAAAATACCTAGAAAAATCATGGATCAATCCCACGAAGGTCAATCATTCAAATCAAATAAAAAAATGTACCATACCCTCGAAGGATGGCTACTTATATATATACATTTATATATATATACACACACACACACACATATATATATATATATATACATATACACATACATACATACATATATACATATGTATATACATACATATACATATACATATACATATACATATATATATATATATATATATATATATATATATATATATACACATAGATACATATATATATACATATACATATATATACGATCAACTTTCCCATAAGAAAAATTCCTACACTGATCAATTTTCTTCAACAAAAATATTATTGTAAAATTTGGGGCATTGATTCCCTATAAACTTGTCAAAAAGGAGAACCTTCACCCCCTATAAAGGCATACATTCATATGTTTATTTTGTTCATATTATTGTCTCAAGACGCTCTTTTCCAAATCCATTAACTTGTATAAATTGTCTAATGACAGTTTCATTTAACTTTTTTGAAAGGATATAAGTGCAAAACCTATCAAGACCCCTAATATGCGCTAAAGAAATTCAGAGGGATGTTATTTCCACTTATTCTCCATTTTTATATTGGTTAAATTTTAGATTTTAACATACTTAGTATGGCCACAATTTCCAAAATCATAATTAGAACATGCATCTAACACATTTAGATATCAAGATAAATTGTGCTCGACAATGAGCACATCTTGAACACCAACAAGATCATCTTGTTCAAACTGAGAAATATCTCTCTTAGATGTCACCATTGCCACTATTGTAGCTACACCACCATCCCCTCAGCTCTCTCCTCCTCTCCCTTAAGATCCTTCTCTCCTCCTTCCCGAGCATGCACACGAAAAACTCCCTATACAACTCTCTCTACTTCCCTGGTCCACTTAAAGGCTCTCAAAGAACAAGCCCACCATGCACCAGAATATGCAATAACACCCACATCATTAAGGGGAACCAAATGACCATCCTCGTCGAGAAATATAACCCCCACTAGATCAGCAATGGCTACAAGCCCTACCACAATGGCCTGAGGGGTCTCTGTATCTCAATCTTCCACCAACAAGTAACCGAATCCTTGGCTATGTATTGAATCAAGCTAAACTACCACTTGATCCTACTAAGTCTCATCAGCTCATCCTCCCCATCTTTCCTACCCTATACGTAGGTGTCCTACTGTAAGCTCCTTAAATCATGTGGAAACTCAGGCCAATCAGGGAATCCAACATATGGCCGTTAGATCTCGTCTCCCACCTGCAACCTTGATATCAAATATTGATAGTGGGTAGGCCCCTTAGCCTTCATGGCCCTCCCAAGATTGACACTCCACCTCATAATACCTGAGTGCCTCACATCAATGCCACCTGGTAATCCGGTGGGTGAGAAATAGTAATATGCTTGTGGGCCCAACACTATAACAAAAAACCAACACCGATGTCATATCACTTGTGGGCTATCCAAGCCCACAACTCTATGTATGTATGCACTAGTAAAGTGGTGTCCACTCAAATATGGTATGATGTGCAATCATCTCTCCAACCACGCCTGTCATCATTCAAAGAAATCTGCGTCCTCCTGAGTCTAGTAGTGCAAAACAAGAAATTTTTATCATCATTATGGTCATTCAAGGACAACCATCTCTCCCAACATCATACAAATCCTAATAATCAAAGGTTCCTGACACATACCACACATCCTGAGAGTCATCTCCATATAATCTCTACATGGTATCATCACTCTCTGTGTCTGAAATGTAATAAATGGGCTGACCCCTCACTGAAAACCTCGTAATTTGATGAACATCCTCTAAGGTGATGCTCATCTCTCTAGTGGGAAACCAAAAAGTGTTGGTGTAAGGAATCCACCTCTCTATCATGGTAAGAATAAGACTGTGGAATCTATGAATCCACCTATAGTACCTCATCCCCCCAAAACCCACTGCCTCTAAGTGCTCCCAATCATCGTCGGTAAAATCCTCCCTGACCTCATCTAACATCGAAGGGATGCAGTCTCTAATAGTAAGTTTCACATCCACCTGCAAAACAAAAATACACAGAGAAAAAAATTAGTATCATCATAATGATATAATCAATGAAACAAAGTTATTACGTAAGCTAATATATTTAGCAAAATCCTAAAAAAGCACAAAATTTCAAATAAACATTTGAATCGCCGATGATCTACATGAATCACCATCGATTCACATAAATCACCACCAATTCACTAAATCACTGGTGATTCCTATTAAACATCCACACGACCCTGAAGCCGCATCTAAAATTTTTAATTATTAAAAATTATAAAGAAAAATAAACAAAATTAAGGTTTAAAACTTACCTATGCTTGTATAGGAATCCTGTTCCTACCCACAATATCCATCTCTCTTACTCAGTCAATTAAACTTCATTTCAGACAAGTTTTTTTCAATAGCCTTAATACAAAATAATAATAAAAACACAAAATTTTGGGTTATATAACCCATTTTCCATGCAAGTCAATTGCTAGCGATTGGCTAAATCATCGGTGATTAACCCTAATCACTAGCGATTGTCTTTTTGATGGATTCTCATATACATTTGACTATAAAAAAACATCGTTTGTCAATCACCGTAAAAATGTGCCATGTTTTCAAAGGACTTTAGCCTTGAATTTTTTTAAAATAACCAACACATTTAAAATTTGGGAATTACCATACGTCCATGGGAGATGAGCCCTTTGGTCCCCATCATTATTTCCCCACTTCTTAAAAAACTACCTGGTGAGGATCATACATTTGTAGGCATTGAGCCCTTTGGCCATCATGACAATTGGTTCACCAACATTTCATCTTGTACCCTTCTCTGATTGGGGCAAGCCCTTTTGAAACAAAAATACACTGTCGCTCATTGTATTGTGCTACAATGAATCCACCCATGACGAAACAACCAACCCAAATTATTTTTGTCTTGTAATTTTTCAAAAATTACTAGACAAAAAAGGCAAATTTAGACACCAAAAATCTACATCCCCCCTTTCAAGACCAAACATATTCATGACCAAAGAAAACACATTTACGACACCACGCTATATCGCCCCTTTTAATTAATTAATTTGTGTACGACCCATCATATCTCTAAAGATCTAAAATGGTTATTTAATTAAAATAATTAAATTAGCTATTATCCCCTAACACCTCACCCTCACATCTTGTTGAGTTAACTCAAACACCTCACTAACTACCTAAACCACTTCTAAAACCGCTTCCTAAAAAACACTAGCCTATTTCCTAACTAACTAGCCTTCTAACTAGCCAAATCCTCCAAAAAGCAAGTTTCCCATCCTAACAAACTTAGCTCATGCTTTGTTAACCATCCCCCATCCTCATCAACTAGAAATGCATTGTTTTGAGATGAAAATATAAGGAAATCATGTGATTTTGTAGCCAAACTAGTTCTCTCCGAAATCACCAAAAAATTTGCTCGATCGTCGACCATCTATATATAGTTGTTTACATACCTCATTTGGAGGACAAATTCTCAAGATTTGTAGGTTTACGTTGTTTTAATCCCAGTTCATCAGGTAGCAAAGAACTTCTCAACAACTTTACCTAACATTACACTACTCAACAGATGTCAAATTTATCATCAGATTATTCATTTTCATCCTCCAACTACCTTCTTTCGTTCTTCCGTCCACCAATACACTCTGCAAGGTAAATCAGTCATTTTGGTTTAGTTTAGATATCAGAAACATGTATATATTTTCTTGTATATCATCAATATGTTGAATAACAATCTATTTCATTAAATTAATGACTCAAATAATTAGCTTAAGCTCTGTTTGTAAAAAAATAATCATATTTCATAGTAATCTCTAGTGATTACCCCAATTGCCAGTGATTTCTCTGAATCACTAGCAATTCCTGTGCTTTCATGATTTTTAATCTTTTTCTACTAAATCTAATCAAAATGTTTTGTTTTTCCTTGTTATCTACTAATAATTTATCTAACATGATGTTTTCAGATGGCATTAGGAGGTTCTAACTTGCCAACAACTTATTCCTTTCCTGTTGTCTACCATCCACTGTACTGGGAGCAATAAAACTTGCTCCACAATATTAAACTATATCTGATCTAGGAAGATCCATTTGATCACTTGGAGGCCACTTTCGCTGCAACACAACACATTCGGGAAGCCACTGATGCCTTTTGGGAGGCATACAATGAAGCACTAAGGCTCCAGGAGGATCTCATTCAATACAAATGGCAATATGAGATCGGTCTCGAACATCTAGAGGAGGATTACCGTACTTCCTATGTAATCAATTTCATTAACCACATCAACATCTCCAGTTTAGAGTCTACCTTCACCCACCAATACGACACCCAAGAAGAAGATTCAGAATTCTTTGCTGAGGATTACATTTCCATCCCTGACTCAAACCTGACTGAAGAAGAGAAAAAAACTACTGATTTAGCTGAATCTCATTCTCCTATTTTTGAAAATCTCTATCTAGACCAGGAATCTGACTTATGGATGTAATCATAATCCACATTAGTCATATATGTATCTAGGCAAATAAGTGATAATTACATGCTTATCTAAAAAATTAGTATATATAATCATATGTACTAAATAAAGCTCAAATGTTTTAGAATCATCAATAATATCTTGATATAATTTATAGCTTTGTTTGTAGGAAGTTCTTTATACGTAAGGAAGCCTTCCGATCTCATGTTTTAAAATAGTGCACAAAACAAAACTTAATCCACATATGTGGGTATCCTAGAAACCCGTCCATATCAAGGTCATGTTCGGTTATTACTTCTTGAAACTGTCAAAAGAACCCAGTTAAAAACCATGCGAGACATTCTAGCACACCTGGTGGGACCCTTAATCCCTATTTAATTTCATTATTTTATCATCATTTTGATTTTTGTTTTTCATTGACTGTGGTGTGTAATGTACTTGCATGGTTAGTAAAGCATGTGCTATTAAGAAATGTTGTTGTCAACGTTATTGTTGTTGTTTCCCCCAATTTTACTACTTGTTTCTTATACGGTCAGACCTACAAGGATAAAACGATCAATTAGTCAAATATCTATGTATGTAAGTGTAAAAAAGTAATGTAAAAGACACATGTGTATGTAAAATATGTAAATGGAACATGTGCATCTGATCCATGTTGAGAGAAAAAGTGTAGAAGGATATCATGTACTGCAAGTTTTTAGGGTGATCTCACGCCACCCTGGCTAAAGAAGTGTAGGGAGGAAATGTTATGTGTCCTCCGATCTCTAATTGCTTCCCTGAATCTATGTGAAGATATATCTGTATCATCCTAGTTTATTGGGTGATCTGATACCACCAGTCAAAGTAGTGTAGAGATGCACACCCACTATAACCTCCAAGCTTGTAACTGCTTCCCAAAATGCTAAGGAATTCTATAAAGGTCATTGTGTATGGGGTTTGTAGAATGGTTTGAACCCACTTGTTGTATATAGCTGAACCGAACCAGTGTATAATCTCAGTTTTAGTATGTAAACAAATCCCAAATGATTCCCCCCTCCTTGGGTGCACATGTGACATCAATGATAGGAGAGTGCAGCCCCAAAAGAGGACCAACCACATGTAATTTGTAACTCTACCTTGTAGGGGAAGTGAATGCACTTAGTAGAAACCAAGGCACACACAAACAGGGATTGATAGCCAAAACAAGTGTTAGTATGAAAGCACATGCATGTAGAAAACAAGTGTAAAGTACACAGATAATGTAAAAACTACCAAGCACAGTAGTGTAAATACACAAGAAGAAAAGTAAGCCACACAAAGTAGGTCACAAACACGGGACATCACTCATGATGTCTCAAAACATGCAAGGCCATCATGACCACAAACAACAAATGAGTATGCACACTAATCATAGGGAAAATCCCGTATATAAGAAGCAAACAAAGAAGACAATGTAACAAACAAATAAACAATAAGTAGCCATGGAAACATGTAATCCTATAAAACAAGTGCTACACATGGAACACATATTAGTATGTTAGAGAAATAACCAATATGTCAAAGTGTGAATAAGCAAGTAATGTAAATTTCTAAGTACAAAATGAAACAATATCACATGTGAGAGATGAATGTGGATGCCCCCAGCGACTAGTGTAAGAAGGGTAGAAGGCGAGCATTCATGTTGTGTGTGAAGGATTTATATGTATGATCACAACTAGAATAAGGTGTGAACACATATGTGTGGATGGTATAGATAATGACATATAAGAAATCAATCTAACATGTGTAGTAAAGTGACCATGTAAAACACTAGTAAACAAGAGTAAATTCCCCAAAGAAAATGCAATATGTTTTAGATGGATGGAGTGGAATAAAGATGGAATGATAGGATCCACATACCCCCTGAGTGAATGAAAGTTTATGAAATGAGGTTCATTTTTTTTACCCTCCCAACAGTCAAGAATGAATCATAAACGAGAGTGTGCCATCGAGAAATGGTCAAGTAGGATGTTGTGTCTAATGCGCTGTGATGAATATGTAGGTGTAGAGTCGAGATTCGACCTAGAAATGATGTTTGTGTGAACCCTATAGCTGAATTGTATATCATGACTAGATGAACACATAAGTGATGATGTATCCTAAGCATATATCACTATAAGATGAATGGAGGAGTGACAATTTATCCCTAAATGTATATCACCATAAGATGAAATGAGGGAGTGTTGATGTAGCTTGAGGTGTATACCACTACAAAGTGATAAAATATGTGACAATTTAGCCTAAAGCACATGTCACTAAGCTAGAAACTTCGTATGATAAAAGGTTGAATGATAAGTGTGTGATAAATGTAAGGTCCATTTGATTTTTAAACCCTCAATAGTTGAGTATGGACCACAGAACTAAACTACATCATAGGGTAGTGAGTGCAACCCATAGAAAATAATATGCATGATGACCATGTGATGAGTAGAATGCAAATGAAAGATTGTAGAATGTATAAAATGTAATGTATAATCACACAGTGTAAAACATGTAGATAGATGAGTGATGTAGCATGTAAGGATGAATGTAATGCTAGACTCATATGCAATGAAGACTAGTGTAGTATATGGAAAATGGATGACATGAAGACATGTAATGTATGGTGTATGGTATATGACTATGTATAGGATTTGAGAGAATATGCGTAAATACCCAAATGATGTATGATGTAAAATGTGTGAGGTGAGAATGAGTATAGTGTATGATGTATGAATGTGGAAATGGAACTGTTCTTGATGAACACAGAGAATGTATGGTGTATGATGTGTGATATGTGAATAGATGTGGTATGTAATGCCTAAAGTGTAGTGTGTGGGGTTCTATGTATTAGTAATCCCTAAACAGTCAAGTGTGAACTAAAGCACAAGAGTGCATCATCGGGTAATGACACTAGAATATATGATGAATGTGACTATTCTAAGACAATGTGGGGGTAAAATAAGGTAGAACTATGTAAATATGATAGAATTAAGGGAGGAATTAGATGCTATTCCCCCCAAATGTATGTAATAATATCATGTGAATTCATCAAGAAGATCGTCATCCTCTAGGTCATAATAGAATGGATAAGCATTAGTAACTTGATAATCAATAATTTCTTGCTGATCACGTAATGAGCCATTGAGGCAGAAGTTGTACATACCCGAGGTGTATTCCTCATTAGTGAATGAAGGAAGAGGACATACGTGTGCATACAAATGAGTAAGATTCTGTATATAACCTAGAAAGAACTATTGCAAATTAAAATGTGTCCAAAAGGCATGGGGAAATATATATTTGTGTGATTAGGATCTAGAGTGCCCCAAATATAATCAAGCCATGATTTTCCTAATGTGAGTGGAGAAGTAGTAGGAGTGCATGAAAGAAATACATCAAGTTGAAACACATAAAGACCATAAGTAGCTGTAACATGAACCAATGCATGATATGAATGAGGGTCATATGGTGGAGGATAGATGTTATCAATAGAAAATCCTAATCTAGCTAATCCCGAGTGTCAAATGGAATGTGTTCCCAATATGAATGATTGATGAAAAGTGTGCAAGTGAATAATGGGCATGCTAAAGTAGGGAATGTATGTGAAGGTGGATGTGATAGATCGATGTCCATAGAATGGATAGGCCCCTGATAAGGAATCATAGTAGTAGTAATAACAAGTGGCATAGGAGAAACTACATCTATCATAAAAATGATACTTTCAAGTGGTGACAAGTGAGGTGGTTCGTCCATAGGTTAGGGATTATTTTTGGTATTTATGTGTGGGATATGAAGACTAGTATTAGGAGCTCAGTCACAATACTAAAATGGATCAAGGTCATGAAAATTGGTTTACTCCATGCCCTCATGTAATAATTTAACACAATTATGGATAGTAGAAGTGACAACTTGCATGGCATGAAGCCATGGCCTGCCAAGTAGACAGTTATAGGAAAATGGGAAATAAACAATGAAAAAGATGGCGTGGATAGTCTTAGGAACAACAATGATGGGCAATGTGATGTGATCAAAACATGGAGGAATGGAACCATCATAGGCACGTAATGAAACACTAGAGGGACTAATGTCATGAGTAGTAAGACCTAAAAATTTGAGAAATGACATGGGACACAAATTAAGCTTAGATCCATTGTCAATCAAATTACGCTTAACAATGACATTATAAATATGAGAGATAATATGCAAAGGTGGATCATTGTCATAAGTAGTGAGGTTATCATGAGGAGAAGATGGGAAAGTAATATGTTGAGAGAACACATCCGTAAAGGTATTAAAGACTACATCTGGATGAGTGTTGTCAAGGATATGAGTAGTGAGTAAAATATTAATGATTTTAGGTCACAATTCAGGATAAAGAAGTAAAAAGTCATGAATGGAGATAGCCATGATGAAGTAACCCTAACAAGAATTATGATCCTAGGAGTATGCGGGTTGAGTTGGGTTCACTAATATGATTAAATAAAAATGGACTAAGTATTATATAGGTAGTTAATCTAAGGTATGAACAAGTGTAAATAAAGTAAATAAATGGAGTAAAGAAGTAAGATAAATAACGATGCAAAAGGAAATATTAACCCTAATGTGAAAAAGAGAGTGAGGAAAGAAATTAGCTGATAATGAATACATGTCGGAGAGTGTCACAGAGGTAACTATAAAAATCAGGAGTAGGAACGAATGTGCAGAAGTCCTGAAAATGATGGATTTGGAGGATATAACTAGACTAGGGCACCTAAAAGAGGATTAAGGCACCTGTGGGCACTCTGGTCTGCAATCAAGGTGGCCTGGTCTATGCAAAATATCTTAAACTAGTTTTTATAGGGTTGAAAGGTTGTCTGAAACCCTCGTTGTGTGTCGCATTCACTTCGTTTTCCTGCGCTGAAAGTCACTTATACTCAAAGATGAAAGAAAGAATTGTAAGATCCCAAAACAAGCATCAAACCCCCCCAAAAAAATAATGCATATGAAGGAGTCAGACTTTCCTCAGCGGCCATAATGGTGGACTTACTAATTGAGCACTACACTACATCTCAGATCTGATGTAGTTCTATATGCAAGTGTGTGTGAACATTCCATAGGTTGCTCTTGTGCCAGTCAAACTTTTTAAAGTACCAAGTAATAAATATGTGTAGAAAATGTAATAGAATGTGTAAATGGAATAGAATAGAGTCCCTCCCTCTATGAAGTGTGATATAGATGTCCTAGCGTTGATTATGGAGCTATGTGGATGCAAGTGATCTCTAATGTAATAGATGGATGCAACTCTAGATGGACTGATAGTAGTAAGTGATGCTAGGTCCCTCATTATGGTCGCATAACTTTACATTTATAAAGTTCTCTTGATCTAATTTTGTAATTAACCCCAAAAAGGATGACCAAAAGAAAAATAAAGATGCCAAATGGCTAGAAAGAGCCCAAAAAGTGGCAGGAAAGTGTAAAAAGGACTGGGGCGCCCTTGGTGCGACCATGGCACCCATGGGTGCTCTAGTATTGGCCTGAGTGCCCCAGTCAAGGCTAAAATGAGTGAAATAGAATGGGCATGTGGCTGAAAAGGGGCGGTGATGATAAAATAAAATAAAATAAGATGGTCTAAAAATGGGGGTTAATTAGTACTTTCTTCACTCAAGAACCTTCTAAATAGTAGTATGAAATTGGGATAAATAAATGTATAAAGTGCATGATTTTGTGACTACACCCAAAGACTAACATTTTTACATGGTATCATACCCATGGTTAGAGTTTGAGGGGTGTTTCACATCATATAGAGGGTTTCCAAAATGTGTGGAAAACTAGGTTTCAATGTGAAGGTCATCACAGAGTGTCACATCTGCATATGAAATTACAAAGTTCCAACGTATCCCCATTCAAAACCATATAAAATAATATTATACCATACCACACTTAAGGACATGTTGTATGGTTCCATACCTTCCTAGATTTGCACCTTAGTTCTAGAAACAAAGCTATAACAAATCATTCTTAGTTACCACATCTATTACGTATTGTTAGATCACCTCTTTTCCTTCTTTAGCTAAGTTTACTTTTCCTCTTATGTTTTCAGAAATCCTATATATCATTATATCTTAAAAAATGGAGATAAATTTTGATTTATGTATTAATGTTTATTAATTAAATTTGAATGTTAACCTCTACTCCCATAAATAAATAAAAACCACATCTCAATTCAAAAAACTATTTATTTTTTAAAGGTGTGATAATTTGGTGAACATAGCCCTGGATCAAATCTCTCCCCTTTCTCAAACCATAGCTGCCCCAGGGTTCTTGCTTTTGCCTTGGTGCATGATCATTTTCCTCATTTAAGGATTTGTTATTATTTTTGTTTTTTTATTTCCTAATTAGGGGCTACCTTTTCTTATTCATATAACAATGAGCCCACATCTATGTCCCTCATTGGTATTGGCATGTGTGAGGATATTATTGACGTACTTGATGACTTTTCTCAATATGATTGTGATGACACATAATTCTTATTATATTATGGATCATAATACTTATGCACACATGTACTCTAATAATTTTGTATCTACTAATTTATTATCTCTAATTCCTTTGCTGAGCCTTCTCAGGGAGAAGGTTCCCATGATGACTTTGATACCAATATTTGCACCCTCACTGACGACAATGAACAAATGTTTACAAAAATTCTACATCAAAATAGTCAAAACATTTATGCCCTTTTATACATTTCTAGAGATGAATAACAGTGATTGAAAGCATCTAAGATCCCTGAATCTACTATTATATCTTCTGCTATGGCTACATATACTATTGTTACATCCATTATACCTATATCTTTGGGGAAAACTGTTGGTATTAAAACTTGCACCCGTGTCTCGGATCTGGAAGGATTGAGTCATTTGAGATCACAATGGAACCATCTCCAAGTTATGGGACCTTGTGCACTTGAGATGGAACTCCAAAGAAGGAAGATTCCTCTATCTATTTCTACTGCTACTACTAATCCTAATGCTGGAAGGGGAAACTAAGATAATAATGCCAAAAGAAAAGGGATAGAAGGATAACATGAAAGGAAACTACACTAAAAGGAAATAACACCAAACAAGAGGGATGAAAACCATTTTTTTTTAGTGAAAATGAAGGGAAATGCGTGAAATAAGGCTAGGCACATGTAGCAAAACTTAAAACGCATCTACCAGATCAGTTTTATGGGACATAAACAAATAAGGAGTTGTAAGGGATGTAGAATGGCACAATCAACTTGCAATACAAAAGAAAGGTAAGAAGAAATAATGTAAACACTTTAGGATAGAGAATAGTCACAAAATGATGCTTTTATTAGTTCCAAAAATGCACATAGCTGTTACAATGGCGAAAGAGGCCAGTATCCATATGCAAGAGCCAAATCTAGAGGTCTGCAACTCAAAATACAAAAAGTTTGAAATCCTTAAAAAGTGCGTAAGGAGCCAGAGTGTCCAACATAACAAATGATCCCAAGTATTAAATTTATAGATGAATGCGTGAAAGAAGACGAGAAGCAGGGAAATACAAATTTGAAATGCAACCACAAACAAGAAGCATTCAATGCCTGCACATCCACCCAGAAATTTGTCAAATGCACCTCCCAAATTCTTTTTGGCGTGTTGAAGAAGGAAGGAGGGTGAATCAGATCAAATCGGGTGGTTGGAGCAATTAAATATTCTCATCAATGCTTAGAAATATGTTCTCCCATTTCTCACCTACTAGATCCACCAAGAATTTGAATTTGAATGTCTAGTATTGTAGCCTACATCAGTAGCTATTGATTGAGACTAAAACCGATCGAAGATCTGTAGAAAAAGATACGGCTATCAGAAGTTTATCAAATTTTCCTGTGCACACAAGAAACATGGCACACATGGATTGGCCGAAAGGATGGCCAACTATGTAAATGTTTTGTTGTTTTTGTCATATGTCACTCATTGATTTGTTGTAAGGATTCAATGCCCTATTGGCATGCTTTGATTGGTTGCGTGTGACACACTCAAACATGTCAGAAGATGATGCGGCACATAAAGGCACAAGGAGGGCGCGAAGAAGGGTGTAAAGATGTGTGCGCAGAAGAAAAAAAAGGAAGGCACGTGCAATGCGCATGGGAAAAAGAGGTAAACTAATGAGCGGATAACAAATGGTCAAGGAGAAACTATTACAAGGTAATGTGTAGGGTACGCAAGAAGACAAGGGACTTTGCTAATTTAAGAGAGTGCGAGGAGCACATGCAGGATGAATACCTAATAGGAAGAAGGTGGATGCGTAGGAGTTGCACACAAGGTGAGAGTAGAACAAAGAGGAAAAGGAAAGTGGAAAGGGAGAAGGGGAAGTGCACAAGGGAATGTGAGGAAAAGAAGGGGGGAATGCAGGGAAAATGTAACCAAGGGAATGTGCAAAGATAGCTTGAGCACACACAACCTTGCAATGAATAGCTTAGAGCCAAAGTATGTTTGTAAGTTACCCAAATAACTAGAAGAGTTATTTGGATAACAGGTTTGACAACTTTTGGGGCCATTTTCCTTCTAGATGAAGGAGATTAGTAACCTATAACATCCATTGGGCATGGAGTCTACTATGTGTTGGTTATCAAATAAGGACTTTAATGAAAGAACCAGTTAGGGGATAAAAGTCCCTCCTCTTTAATGGGAGAGGTTCCCTTATTTAAAGGCAAAAAACTATTTAAAAATGCACAACATTTAGTTTTAAAGAGGAACTTTGATATCATGGAAGTGTTTTAAATGACCGATTATCAATACAAAAGGACATAAGAACTAGGAAGTGGGAAAAGGAAGAGTAGCATTCTCAGGAAATATAGATAGAAAAATAATTCCTTATAAATGCTGAATTAGGATCATATAGAACAAAATCATTTACGTTAAAGCCATAAGATGTTATTTCATAGGCACAAAGTTCCAGAGATGGCATCCACAAGAATATAAAGCTTCTTTATGCAAAATAGATTAATGATTCAGTAATTTTAACAGATAGGAAAGAATGAATAACCACAGATAGAAACAAAAAGAGAAGTATTCTTGTATTGATAGCTTTTTAACTCTTTTACACTTGCAAAAATAGTCAGAGTTCCAACCCCTTAGAATGGCGTGGAGAGCTCATTATATAGCTTACAAATTAGTTACACTTGGTAACCGTTTCTTTTAACTAGAATATTAATTAAGGAAATGATCAATACAATATCATTAATTAATTTACAAGGAGCTCAACACTTAAAGATAGGAGGAAAAGAGAATCCAAAAGAATGAACATCCGATTATGGTTGAGGCGGACCCACTGATTTGAGGATCTGATATCTGAATTTCTTCAATGAATCAGCTATCTCCATACCTCATGGAATTGTTGTGTTGGTATTGGTGTGAGAACAAGTACCTAGACATTTTTCCATATCTTTATCAAACTTGGAATGCTCCAGGTATTATTTATTTGCCTCAGCAATTGTAGATTAAAGGAAGCAAATGTACTTTATCTTCTCTTTGGTAATTAATTCTTCTTTGAACAAGTCTTCTTTGATAAATGTTTTGAACTGAGCTTTGATCTATTGAAGAGAGAAAGGAACACCTGAGGTTTCTTCATGAAGATGTAAATTAATATCTTTAAGGGTAGAGGAAATACAAGTTTTGAAATATTATCCTTTCTGCCACACATTATATAATTCACCTAGTGCTTCTTCTAGAACCTTCATTTTCCATTCGACACTGAAAACCCATGCCTTTGACAAGTTATTCTTGGCATCATCAAATACACTGTTGGCCAACATGATCTTCTCATCATCTTGGCCCATAAGGTGAAGATCTGTAATACAACTAGTCTAGAGCGTCATCTCTTTATCTATAACCCTTATTGAGGAAGTGGGTTTCTACAGTATATTAATCACCTTCTTCTTGGCGTTGAAGGATTCCTCAATGAAATTCAAGCTAGCTATAATCATATCATCAACCATGGCTTCCAAAGCCTTTCCATAAGTAGAATACTTATGTATATCTTTGATGCTCTGAACTTCATCCTGGCTGAGAATCATGGGGGGTGGAAGAGCAGCTAGTGGGGCAGGATCCAAAACCTTATCTTTGGCCAATAATGACTTGATAAAGTTGGAAAGAACTTGATTCTGTTCTTCTAATTATTTTATGGTTTGCTTTCCCTTCTCTACTCATTCAATAACATTTGTCACTGTTTCTTGAAGGTTATGAACCTCACTCTCAGGAGTGGATTCCCCCATTGGGATTCTAGAAATCTCTAAATAAGAGACCAAGAGATTCTGCTCTGCCTTATCAACCTTGGTCTTTGCAACCTCCAGAAACTGCTAGCCTTGAGCATCAATTACTATCCTTGAAGTGGTCTTGGCTCTCTTAGCTAGAGGAGGAGGAGTAGTTCCCAGAAGAGCTACTACAACATCAAAATTAGGCCCTGTTATCTGAGAGAAAGATTTCCTCTTCCTGTTGTCAACCATGGGTTGCACCCAAGAAAAAATAGAAGAATAAGAGGAAGGAACAAGGGGCCCAAGAGCAAGGGAACTCATGGCACTTATAGTATTGACCACTATTGCATCTAGAAAAGAAGTGGAGGGAGTATCAAGGGTTTCCTTTGTAGAGGAGTCTAAGGTACTAGGAGGCTCTGCACTAGACATTTCCTTCTCTTTTTCAACAATAACTTCAGGAGCCCCTGTAGGATTTGGCACTTCACCATCATCACTCTCACTAAGAAAAATAATGTTTTGTAGTCTTGAAGGTGACTCTGGATGCTCAAAATATATTCTTCATCAATTGGTTCCTATTTAACATGTTTGATCTTCTTTTGATATACTTGAGTAGATGACTTAGGCTCTTTCATTGAGGAAGAATGAGGGGTTTTCTCAAGAACCTTAGTACTGGTTGTATGTGCTTCCTTCCTTGGTGTAGAGGTGTCTCTGGAAGAAGATCCACCCTGATTCTTCTTGAAGTCACGATCTTTCCTGTCAAACCAAACTTTAGTTCTTACAAGAACAGGGGCCATAATCTCAACTAAATCATCTCTCTCTCTCTCTCTCTTTTGTACCAATACAAATCCTCCAAAGGAGTGTGTTTGATTATTATCTCATATTGAAAGGACTGTAAGTCCTCCTCATCATCCTTAAATCCTTCAGGAACTTGGTAGATATTGAGATCTCTAATGTGTTGTAGAGAGAGTCTACCATAGTGCCTCCGTCTAGCTTCAAAATCATCTGCACAATCAACCCAATAATCCTCAGTATCTGGCTTGTGATGATAGTTTATCCTGAGGTTATGATCGATAAATTTCTTTAGATCAAAGCAAGTTATGGGTATGAAGAAATGAACAGTGATAGAAGTAATAGCCCTTTCTACATTTTGTGCATCCAAAGTTGTTTTACATGTATAGTGTCCTAAAGAGATAGGGAAATGCAAGCTAGTGATCTTCTTGTCCTTGCATGTCCTATGTAGCTTATCAAGCTACTTGCATACTTCAACCAGGGACATTTTATCACTACAAAGCATAGGGAGCTTGAGGGGTGTGCTTTCATAGCCAGCCAACCTGATATATGAAAACATCCTAAATTGGATGAAGAAATCCCCATACTTGGCTATCAGGTTCATAGCTTCATCAAAAAATATACTAGCAGTGTTTCCCTCCAATATTCTTACAATATACATGGTGAAAGCATCATTGACTCTTCTGAAATTGTGATTGCTAGCTTCAAGAGTAAACTAAGGGCAATATGTGTAAATAGGCTCATTCTTCTAACCCTCTAAGTAGGTGAAACCAAACCACTTCCTGGATGTAGTCAAGGTATACACGAGATAATAAGTCATATAGAACTTCTTAGTCTGTTGAGCACTAGAAACCTACTCAGTCAAATTCATGCAAACAATTTCGGCCCAATTAATTTCCTGCTTGCCCTCGCAGATGATGTTTATGAAGGGGCACATCCAGAACTGAAACTCATTGGTGGAAGGCAACCCCATGATATGGGCGAGAAAAATAATAAAGTCAGATAGCTCTATTGGTATCCAATTTTACTCTCCTTCACAACTTGAACAACATCATAAATTTGCACAAGACACTCAAGGATAGATAGATGTTTTGTATGTCATTTGTAGCTGGGGAAGCACACCTATCTTGAGGGAGTGGATAACACCTTCAAGAGGGTTTTGATATAACCCTCACTATTTTAGGTTGTGCCTATCAACCAAGGCAAGAGAACATATATTGCAGCCCTTATGTGGTAAGGAGATGGAGATATCCTTATGTTTTGCATATGATATGGAAGGCGCTTTGTGAAAACATGATCAAGTATCCATTATCCAAAATCAAAGGAGTTATCACTACTAAATGATGGAAATGTTTTCAAAACAAAGCTAGAGCTGCTAAAGACATGATAAAACCCTGATCAACTTTTTGCATTTTAGTGAAAGGATTGAATTCTTTTGTGGACACACAATGCAGATGTAGGGGTATTATAGGTAGTATGAGTTATTTTAAAATGAAGTTATGGTGAGAGATGATGGGAAAAGAGTAGCTAGGAATCATCACCTTCTTTGGGAAGCTTTGTAAATGAATTACAACATCTAAACAACAGAGATGTTTCAATGAATTTGAAAGTGCTCTTTCAACCAGGATGTGTGCACACATGGATGTCCAAATATACACTCTTCCATACAAACTTTGATAACCTACCACAAAGGCTTGAATAAAAATATCAATGAAGCATTTAAAATCCCTTGTTAGATAATGACATAAGGTACACCCAAAGGTTTACAAACACCCTCAATTTACAAGGAAGGTAAGATGAATTTAAATCTGTTTATCTTCACTTAAATGAATGCTCTTTTGAATGGAATATTATAGATGCCTTCAAACCCTCTACTAGAAATGAGACCATGTATGACCAATAAAGATCCCAAACACAAGATTGCAACATGAGCATGAAACACAAATTGAAAACACACTGAAGTACAAGTGTATGCAAGCTTTTCCAAGAGATAAAACCAGTTAATCCAAGAATTTGATCAAATATATCAGCAAGGGAATGTTATTTAGACAATCTCAAAACTTGTTGATGGATTTATAGCTGAAACCAACTCAACATGATGAACATTTGATGCAAACAAGAATCAAAAAGGCTCTCAGGCAGTGTCTCCACAAGAAAATGGACTTCTTCGAGTTTTTCTTGTGAAAATTCTTCTCTCTTTCCCCAAAATTCTCAACCGCCTCTACAAAGTGCCTCCAAATTACAAAATATACCCTGTGCCAGATTAGATCCTCGCATCCCAAGAAAATAATATGCTCAAGGGATCAAATTTGTTACCAAACCCTATCCATTTGATGAAAAATGATATAAAGCTATAAAACAGCTCGCAAAATGCCAGAGATGCACAAATATTTTAAAATATTGCATGGATTTAGATCCTTATCCATCCCAAGGTCATGTTTTTGTCATTCCACCATGCCAGCATGCATTTGCAATCATTTTCCACCCTTTTCCCTTATTATTTTTAACTCTGCAACTTTAATTTTTCACTTTTCACGTTTCTACACGGGCTGAGAAAAATATTTCATGAAAATCACTATAGGGCACCAAAATAGCTCAAATGAATGATGCCATTGCATCTAAAAGGTCGAGGGGATGAGATTTCATATAAAATTTCATGTAATTTGGTGCAAAAATGATGATTCCAAGCATCCTGGAGCTCTAATGGCGACAAGAAATGAAAAGACTAAGCAACTGTTGATTTAAAATCGACTTTAAATTTCTGCCCTCAACGTGGCAAATGAGATCTCGAATATTCTCATTTTTGTCTTTGGATGAAGTGGGACACATGTCCAAATACCATTAGACCGGGCCCGTGCCTTCAAAAATGCATTTGAAACCTTTTCTAACCTCGGGAACATTTTGAAAATTTTCCCCGCATGCCCCCTGGACATGCCACGTGTCCACCTGTGGGCCCCACCAAGAACCGTGGGCCAATTCTATGAAATTTTCTCCTTTTTTGAGAAAAGGAAAATTTTCTCCAAAACCTCCGCAGGCCTGAACACCAACTGTTTCTTCTGCCACGTGGCGGTCTCTCATTCGCTGCGGAGCTGACCCCTCCTTTTTTCCTTCATCCCTCCATGAGTACAAAATCCTCTCGCGGACCCAATCTTTCTTTTTAAATTTTGAAATGTGCCATGTGTCGCCCCCTAATTGGATGCGGGGGCACACCTCCAAATTTTCCACGGATCAATTTTTCACTTTGAAATTGTTTGCCCAAAATTTGTAAAATTTTGAAATTCTTCACCGCCGCCCGAACCTCCACCACCTTTTGGACACGTGTTCAAAAATGATGGGCTATAGAGCCAATCCTTATTTTTTTCCGTCTATACCAAGGGAAAAAATTCACAAATTTTTTTTTTGGCCCCATTCCCATTTCTCCTCCCGGACACGTGTCTCCTTCCTACTCATCGCAGGCCTTCGAGCAACAAATTGATTTTAGCATTTTGAAGTTAATACTTCAAAGTATTCAAAACTTCCGCCCCTCCCACATGGCCTTTCTTGGACACCTGTCTACTTCTCATTGGGCATGGGCCCATTTTTCAATTTTTACCCTGGGAATCCAAGGCAAAAAAAATAAAATTTTTCAAGTTCTCTGCCATCAGCCAGACATTCCTGTGCCACGTGTCAGTTTCCCATTGGACGCGGGCTCTCAAGCCAAAATTTTCTATTGGCATTTTGAAGCCAAAAAACTTTAAATTTTTCCAAGTCTACACTTCGCTGCTTGACCCTCCTGGACACGTGTCCTTTTTTCATTGGATGCGGGCCCTTGGATTAAAAATTTCCAGCAAATCCCCGAATCAAAATTTTTCTCCAATTCACCCTGCCACGTGTCTGCTTCCCACTGGGCACGGGCCTTAAGACCAAAAAGTGACTTCGAGAAATTTTCCAAAATGGAAGAAAATGTTCTAAGTGACCCCCACCACCTGCCGATCCTCCAAATAATCACATCGTTCCACGTAGGCACATCATTGTAGCAAATGCAGGGCCATGGAGGAAAATTTTCCTTTGTCAATTTTTCAAAAAGCAACAACTTATAACATTTTCGTGACCACTCCCGACTAATAGAAACCTGCCACATTAGCGATAACATGCAAGGATAATTTTGATGGGAAGATGACACCCGTATGCTCGTCAAAATGTAGAAAATGCAGGGGATGCCCTAGAAATCAAAAAATTCATAAGGAAGGAAGATTTTTCTATTTTAACTCTAATGAATCATGATTTCACAATCCAATAAATGTTTTAAATGTCTGCCGTTAACAAGAAGCTCCAACAAATCCCCATCCAAATCCTTGAGAAAAAATGTATTTTCTCCAATCCTGATATCAATGGCATAAGAGCCCATCCATAGAGCATCAAACTTGCCATGCTTTCCCTTATCTTCATGCCTACTTTCCCACAGCAAAACCAGATCTCCAACACTGAAGGCTCTAGGAGTGACCTTCTTATCAAACAACTTCTTCAACTTCTCCTTAAATATGACATGTATTTGATGAGAGGCTCTTCTTTCTTCATCCAACTGAATGATTTGATTGATCCTTGATTCATATGGACCATGTTCTTGATCCTCTAACTGCTGGGCAAACTAAAATGTGGACAATTGCAAGTGTAAGGGTAGCAATGCTTGTGTTCCATAGACCAATTCAAATGGACTCTTACCAGTTGCTCTTTTTGGAGTGATCCTATTTTCCCAAACTACAAATTTCAATTTCTCTCCCAACTTCTTATTGTTGATCTCCAAAGTCCTCTAATAATCTTAAGTAAGTTCTTGTTACTTGACTTAGCTTGTCCATTACCTTGTGGATTGTAGTTTAAAGCATAAGTTAGTTTTATCCCATATTCATTGCACATTGCCATCAAAGACTTGGCTCTAAAACACATAGTATTATCAGACACAATCTTAACTGGGACTCCAAATCTACATATGATATGATTCAGCAAGAAATCCATCACCACTTGGTGTGTTGCCTTTCTAGATGGAATGGCCTCAACCCACTTTGTGAAATAATCAATTGCAACAAGGATCCATTTATGACCAGCACTAGAAGGATTTGAAATATCTCCTATAGAGTCCATTCCCCATTGTTTGAAAGGGGCTTCAACTGATATAGGCTGCAAAGGAAGGGAGCCTTAAGCCTTCAATCTTCCTGAGAAACGTTGGCAACTATCACATCTTCTAACTAGCTGATTTGCATCTTTAAAAAGAGTTGGCCACCAATAACCAGCTCTTAAAATATTGTGTGCTGTCACTCTACTAGAAAAATGTCCTCCAAAAACTCCCCCATGGAAGTCAGCAATCAAATTGGGAGCTTGATCTTCAGTTATGCATTTCAAGAGCACACCTCCAGGGTTCTTCCAAGCCAGCCCAAGGTTTTTTATGATATATTTTTGAGAAGCCAGCTTGAGGGCTCTTTTCTGATTTTTATTCAAGTGACTAGGATAGCATAGATGCTTGAGGTAGAAGATCACATCCTTGTACCAATCAGAATTCATCAATTTGTCAAGTAGATCTGCCCTTTCTTCCTCTAGCTGATTCACTTATACATTTTGCAAATTGCTCTCAGCCATAAGCCTGGCAAGACCCAAACCTCTTACCAACTTTGTAGTTTGAATGTCCATGTCATATTCTTGAAGTTTGTTAACCCACCTACATCTCTTGCTTGGGATTTCCATGTCAGATAAGATGTCTTTAACCATTGTATGAGGAACATAGGCAACAACCTTTGAACTCAAAATGTAGGGCCTAAAAATCTTTGTTGCTTTTACCAATGCAAACGCTTATTTCTCCATAATTGTGTAATTCAGTTCAGTTGCTTGTAAAGCCTTGATAAAGAAAGCAATAGGATTCTCAACTCCCTTTTCATCCTTTTATAGCAAAAATGAAGCAATAGTAAATTTAGATGCAAAAGAGAAGATTTGGAAAGGCATCTTATAGTTTGGAGCTGCCAAAATAGGTGCATGCTTGAGTACATCCTTTATTCCTTCTATAGACACCTAAAATTGGTTATCCAATTTAGTGTCCCCCATGCTCGTTTTCCTTCTCGGGTAACCTGGGGCATGTTTATATCATCACTTCTCCCTTAGGGTATTATTTAATATTTGATTTAAACATCTATCTTAAGTTTATTTCACCCCATTATGTTTTACCCATAGATAATTAAATATTAACTATTTAATTATACTTTTTACATATATCTTAACCACTTATCTACCCCATATCAATTCCTAACCTCCCATATCTATTTTATCCATCTATCCCCCCTATTTCTCCTCCTCCCAAAACAAGCAGCGGGATATTTCCCATATTTGAGGTGGAAGGATCACTTTCATCTTTCCAAAAATCACCCATTTTGGCCATTTCGGGAGTCTATTCCCTGATCGGCGCTGACTGGTACTCAGTCGATGCTGATTTTTTAGAGCGGCACTGATTTCATCTCGGTCAGCGCCAATTACAAATACAAGGCCATAATTTAGTTCTGGTGAGATAGAAGGAATGACAAAGAGTTTTGAGCATCAAGTCTGAGCATTATTTATCAAGCGAAAGTGAATTCTATCCAAATCAATCCCTGAGAGGAGTACCGTTACTCTACTCCTATCACATCGACATCATGACCTCCATCGATCTCTTGGTGACTCTGTTCCTGCATCCAGCGAAGGTGGAGCCTTGTCAGTATCCCTATAGCTCTTACAGATCTAGCGGAGATCGACGATCTAGCTTCCACTATCTGTTTCTCAATCTTCCTACAATTTTCCCCAAGTCGATGCTGATTCGCTCTAGTCGATGCTGACCTATCTCAGTAGATGCCAATCTATCTTAGTCGATGCTGATTTTCCTAATCGACACCGATCTGCCTGCGGACAGGTAAAATAATTCAGGGAACACAAATCTAACATTATTTTCACACTTTCCCATTTTCTATTGGTTTTTGTCTGTTGTTTACATTCTGTTTGTCATTTTTAATCAAAATCTAGACATTTACTTACATCTTTTAACATGTATGCTTCTTTCCTTAATTAAAAACATAGACTGAAATCTACCGAGGGAGCTTATCGCTTCCCGGACCCGCTTTTTGGGAAGTCCACCCAAATATCTTTTGACGTTTTCTTTTTCTGTCAAGTATCTGTGTCTCGTAGGTTTCTTGGATCTACTTTGCAAGATCACTCGTGTGCACCCGTCTTGTCTACATCGGATTTATTTTCCATCTACATATTCGGATCTTGTCTTATCTATCAGGTATCAATTTCATTTGAGTTTTTTAGGGTTTTTGTGTTTAGTTTGGTGCATTAACTTGGACAGGTAACAAGTGTGGAAATTCTTGATCTACATTATGGCACACCCGGTGGGACCCAACCAAAGTCCCTTATTGGTAAGTTCATTTCTTTTCCAGTTTTGAGCTTTTGTTCTACTTCTTCACTGCTTTTCGTCAGTACTCCGTAGCATTTCCTTCATTCATTTTGGTCTTGCTTCTTTCACTTATAATTTGTGAAGTTAAAGTTTCTTCTCTTTCTTGTAAAACTAAACTCCAATTCCTATTTCGAAGATCAATAAATATTTCATTTGATTTCAAAATTGTTATTTTATTGAAAGTTTTCTAGTTCCTTAAATAGAAATTTTCATTCTACTATTATCGGAATATATCTTTCTGGATTTATTTGTGTGTTTGCTTAACCTTTTCTTGTGGAGAACTTTGCTTGTTCGAGGGGAAGAGCTCAAAAACACACTTTTTGAAGTCCACACACCTTGGAGAGCTAAATCTACAGGTATTTCTCTTTTACGGTGTTTTCTCCCTTTTAAGAACTTAAAAAGAACTTGTTTGTTTGTTTTCTATCACATTCAAACATTTCAATTTTGGTGCTTAAAAATAATTTAATCACATTTGGGAAAGAATTTGTTTGACCTATTTTCATTGAAATCCAACACTTCGTTCTTATTGCTTAAAAAGAACTTTTCCTTTGTCATTTCTGTTGTATGCTATTCATCTAGTTTTCTAAATAGGCTGGAAAAATTAATCAAAATCGGTAGTGACTCTATTTGATTTTTATTTTTCACCCTTACACACAAAGCCAAAATCACTAGGTATAAAGCATCAAAACAAAAATTCCTCCCCTAGCCTCGCCTACTTGGAAGTGACATCCAAGAGGAAGAGCCTACGTGGTACTCAGGCCACGCTATAAATTCACGGAAGTTTTGGTATATATTGGTAAAGCACTCGACTCCCTTATCGCAATGGTGTGTGAAGTGTGGGGGTAGGCCCTTCTATAAAGCCATGTACTGGTCTTTTACTGAAGTGCCTTCAGGACTCCTCACCAAAACATTCCCCAAACCATCCTTAGTTTGGCTATCTGAGTAGTTCCTGTTCTAAAAAGCCTTCCCTAATATTTTCTTTCTTAAAAGCAGGAAAATTTAAAAGAGATAATCACCTACGCTACTTGAATTGTCTGTGCATTAGTTAGGTCAATCTTCTTTTTCTATATTTCTGATTGTTTATGATGGTCATCACTCGGTTACAATCTAGAAAAATGGCTCAACTGGCCCCTTCTTCCTCTGAGATCACCACTAGTGTGGATGTTTCAGCACCCCTCAGGTCTTCCTCGGGACTGCTATTAGTTGGTTCCCCATCTTGGTCATATAATCCTTTCTATCAACCTAAAGCAATCCCATCATGTCCATCTTCCCCTAGTCCTTCAGAATATCATCTGCTTCTGATATAGATTATGTTCCTCGTGGGGATCCTAAATTTCAGGTGCTTCTTGATCACAATCCGGTAGCCCTTATGGACTATCTAGTACATAAGTCTATTCAAATATCTGATCAAGGACCACCAATCCAGCAAATTTATGATTATCCTCGTGAACCATCCAAGGATTTTATAGAACAGTTAGCATATTTTTTCTTGCCTTGAACCACGGAAGAGGGTGGCACACCTGTGCCTCCTTTTTCTCTTCCACCGACCATGTCAACTAGTTCTCAAATAGTCTTGCCTATTCCTAGCGCCACAGTTACCTCAACTATTCCACAACCTACTTCAGATAAGTCCTCTTCTCTAGCTATAATGGGTGCACCTACACACCCAAAGATTGTTGTTAATTCTTCTATGCCATCCATTGCATCCCAGGGTCAGTACCTCTTTATGAATCAACCCGCTTCTATGAGTCAGTTGGTTCCTGATTCTCGTCCCCGAGTTGGTCTTTCTTCCAATGCTCCAGTGACAGTGACCTTCACCCATCCTCTAGCGTCGGCACACTTAATAACCAATCTAGTAGTCAAAAACCTCATTTAGACCTTGTTCCCCACCATGTCCAATCAAATTAATACCCATGTTCCTCAATCCATTCTGATTCAGTCGACAAGTGTAGAAGCCCACCAATCACAGGCTTCGTCTTTCATTCAACCAATTTTTTCTCAACCACTTGTCATCTCATAGCCTGTTTATACACAGGCTCCTTCACAACAAATACCTCGCTAGGCGTCACCCAGAACGCCTAGTTATTCCTCTTATCATCCTCTTAATCAACAGATGAATCCCTCATTGACACCTCAAAAAAATCCACCATTCACTTCTTATATAGGACATACCAGTATGCCTCCTCCTCAATCTAACGTGGTCCAAATTCTTTTCAAGAAAATCACAGACTTAGAAGCCTCCACCAAAGGGGCTCGTCCTTCATACTCTTTTGAAGAAGTGTGTAATGAACCCATTCATCCATCAGTAGCTTTTAAGCCTTATCCTCCCCAATGGGAACTTCCTAAGTTCTCAAAATTCCATAGTCGGGAGGATCCTCAACAACACCTATGATAATTCAAACACGCTTGCTACCTGATAGTCCAGGATCAGGAGCTTATGCTCCATACTTTTCCTGTCTCTAGTAGGGCATGCTTTAGACTGGTATAATAACATTCCCCAACATTCCTTGTTTTCTTTCTCTCAATTGGCCCAGATGTTTGTTGAAAACTTTTCAATAAACATCACACATAAGATCTTGATTACAAATCTTTATAACATTCATCAATTCGATGATGAGTCTATTGTAGACTTTGTCACTCGTTGGAGAGGGATAATAAACCAATTGTCTTTCTCCCTTCCTTAATCTCAACAGATCGATTTGTTTACTTGGTCTTGTGCTAATCATATTTCTTCCACTTTAAGGATCCACACTTTTCATACATTTTAAGAAGCCTTTACGATAGCACGCAAACTTGAATCCTGCACCATTGAATAAGGGAAGTTAAAACTTCTCTCTAAATCTAAACCAGATTTTTCTTGGTTTACAAAAAAAAACCCTTCCACTTCTAACAAAGACAAGAATTAGAGGTCTACCAACGCTATTGTATTAAAAACATCACGAGATGATAACACTTCTAATCAAACAATGCAGAGATACTCCTCATCTTCTTGAAAAGGACCCTTGTCATCTCGATCTTGTACTTCGTTGGGGGAAATGCGTCTATCTTGGAAGTTCACATGATCGAACTTCCCCCTATTAGAAATTTTGATGAAAACCAAGAACGTCCATTATGGTATAGGGAAAATGACTTCTGTCATTATCATAGAACCAAAGGCCATGACATTGAACGATGTCAGACCTTCAAAAATCTTGTCTAGAAATTCATTGATAAAGGTGAGCTCATTCTGGATAACCCAAATGCTCCCTCAAATCAGGTGCTTGATGTTTTTAAACAACCTTTTCCCAATCATTCCTTGAACAATGATGCTTCATAGTCTCAAAAACCAAACACTCATACTATCAGCTTTATTTCTACTAAAGAATCTTCTTCTAAAACTAAGCCATCTATGAACACCTTGACTGAATCAGAACCTCCTTCCGCTTCGCTAATCGCTGGGATTCCACCATCTTCAGACAGTCCGTCTTTGAATATTCCTACATTGTTAGAGACAGATTCATCTCTCTCTGCCTCTTTATCTGATCTTCCATCCATGCCTGAGATAGTGTCATCCTCATATGTCTCATCATCATATATTCTTTCGATGCTCGAGGCAATTACATCCCTTTGAGTTTCCACCGCAAATACATCTACTATTGTTTCTCCCATTTTTGCTATGACTATGCCATTTGTAAACATACCTATAGTTGTACCAACTTTGATGGAAGCATATTTGATTTTGACTCTTTCCGTTTCCTTTCCCACAGTAGTTACACCCACAATTACTGTACCAGAAGTATCTCCCTCGCAAGGAACTGCTCCTTCATCATCCACTTCTTCCATCACCGATACTATTTTTCCTATTAAGGGAAAATCTAAAGAAATAGCACTAGCACCTACACTCTCAGTTCCTGAACTTAAACTAAGACAATTAAAGTCTAACATTACATCATCAGCACCTCCTCATCTCCTTCCCCCGAAAAGGCTATAATCACCTTATGCGGTTGAAGTTGTCACCATTCCTGAAAAAGGAAAACCCATATTTCGGACTATTAAGACTCTTGGTTCTTTCCCTAAAAAATCTCTCTCTACACCTCATAAAAGATTAGATTTATCAACGGGGAAGGTGTCTTCTTCTACAATACCATCAGGACCATCATCTTCTTCTTCTACAACACCTTTTTCGCTGGTGCCTTGTAAAGTGAATTTACCCACTAGAAAGGCATAACCTCTTTTTTCAGGACCATCATCTTCATCACCAAAAGTCAAGGAACCCTTTGTTCCTCTGATCAGACCTATTTTGGGAGCTCTTCCCTCATCTAAATCGGCATTATCTAAATCATCATCTGTTTTGATCAAGCAATCTTCTTTATCTCTGAAGACCACAATGCCTGTCATATCTTCAAAATCTATTTTAGGAGCTCTTCCTCCAACGAAATCAATCCTGGCTCACTTAATTCCATCCCAAGCACCCAAGGTTGCTCCTCCCGATGTCTGAAAAAGTAAAACGATCCCTAAAAAGACTGTTAAATTATACATGTAGGTTCTTTTACCTTGGTAGTCCGTGGAGGTAAAAGAGGCACCTCTGTCATCTCTGTCCTCATCTTTTTCTACCAGATTCTGTACTGAAATTCTTCGCCAACTTATCCAATCTTCATCCATATCCATTCCTCCGATCAAACCCTATAATCCTAAAGGAGTAAAACCTTCCTGGTTCAACTTTGACTTGATTTGTGCTTACCATCACACTCCAGGACATGACACTGAGGGATGTAAATCCCTTCAATATGTCGTTAACAGTCTTTTGGAAGAAAGTGATCTTCTGCTAAAAGAAGAGGAGGAACAAGTATCTCCTATCATCTCAACCACATATGAGCCTCGACTATCTACTCAAGCCTCTAGTTCTATTAATTCCACTCCGGATGGTCTTCCACCTTCTCAAATCGACACGATTCATCTCACCACTAGAACGCAACAATATGATAATCTATCATCATCTATATCTCAGCCACGAGTTTTCATTTTTGCAGTCCCTAGAGGCATTCCTCTTTCCACATCAGCCTTGAGACCTAGGATCTCTATTCATGCTTCACCTCGAGCTCAGATTCCTGTGTCAGTAGAGGAGAGTGTTATGAAACAACTTACCCATGCTTCGGTCAAAATGTCTCTTTTCGACCTCATTCAATCATCTCCACAGCATTTCCAGGATTTGATTGATAATCTGTTCCATATCGCAGTGAATTTAGATGAGCCCCAACTAGTTGAGATGATTGTTGGATTGAATAAACCGTCAACCGCCATTTCCTTTGAAGATTCAAAAATTCCTTCCCTTTCTTTCGAGGATTTGGAGGCTCCCCTCTTTATCACAGTTCAAATCAACAACACTATGTTAAAACACACTATGATTGACAGTGGTGCTGCACTCAATGTCATTTCCTCACACACATTTGAGAAAATTAAGTTACTGAAGAACGTAGTGTCACCACCACCTTTCGCCCTTCGATCATTTAACGATCAGCTGGCAGTTACTTTAGGAACTGTGGTCCTGCCCATTTGGGTAGGTAAGAAGCTACTTCACGAGCTATTTTACATTGTTGAAGGGAAATTCCACTAGAATATGATCCTCAGACACTCCTGGATTCGTGTAATGCATTACATCCCATCAACCCTCCATCGATGCTTAAAATATCAGTATGAGGGAAAAATCTATACTCATCCAGGAGATCCTTTTCCTTCTGCACAATGCGACATGACCACAGGGTTTGCCCCTCTAAAGGAGAATGCTTGTTCTCTTGACGAGGCTTCATCATCTTCCATACCTACAACAAAACTACTAGATTTACAAAATCTAGAAGAGACGTTGCAGCATTTCTCACTAGGAGAGCTTCCTCTTCTCTCTTTTGACACCCATCTCAAACCTAATGAGTATGGTAGACAAGACAAACAACCTGAATATTAACCAGGTCTCAGTCACATCATTACCATTGGTCTACCCAATCAATGGACTAACTTCATTTATGGTGGTCTTGATACACCTCACTATCACCTAGATTCTCCTCCTAGGGCCAAACCATATTCAACAGAGTTTGATCATCTACAGAATCCCACGTTTGCAAAAACTTATTTGTATCGATGCACGTGGAAGGTTTTGGCCTAGGAAAGTATGAAAAGGGTGTGAATGACCTCGCATCCATTCCAACTCTCAAACCTCATCAAAAATTTGGTTTAGGATTTAAACCTCTTTCAAAAGCCACCATCACTATTCTCGATGAGCCTCTTCCCATTGAGGAACCATCTTCTCCTGCTAGGTCAGAAGCATCATTTGATGTGGATGACGCCATTTCCATCCCGTATAACTTTTTTTTTAGTCAATACCATTTACTTAGGGCCGTTGACCTATAAAACTAGTAACAAATCCACTTCCCTACCATTAGTCTTCCCTGAAATAGTTGGAGACGACTCTCCTACTATCAACACTATCCACTGTGAAGATGATGATTCTATCCTCACCTATCTGGGGGCAGAGGATTCATAGCTTCCTAAAACCATTCCTTCTAACACATTTACGCTTCTTAATGAAGCCATTGTTGATCTTAATATAGGGACTTCTAAAGACCCTGACATCATTAAGGTCGGCCAATCTCTTAATCCATAGGAGTTTGGAGAATTTACCAATTTTCTTTCCAACCATTGTCAAGCCTTCACTTGGTCATATGAGGATATGCTAGGACTCGATCCTGATATCGTGGTCCATAATATTGCTACTTTTCCAGACATCAAACCAGTTAAGCAGAAATTACGTAAAATGCATCCTCGAGTAGCCCTTCTTGTTAAAGAAGAGTTGCAACGTTTGATTTCTACTAACTTCATCCAACCCATTGATTATCCACAATGGGTTTCAAATGTAGTACCAGTAACCAAAGCTACTGGGAAGATTTGAATTTGTACCAACTTTTGGGATCTTAATCTTGTTTGTCCAAAAGATGATTTTCCTCTACCTAATATCGACCAACTCGTGGATTTAACGGCAGGTCACGAGATGCTTTCTCTTATGGATGGTTTCTCTGGGTATAATCAAATTCTCATCACACCATAGGACTAACATAAGACTTCCTTCATAACTCATTGGGGGAATTTTTGTTATAGTGTCATGCCTTTCGGTCTTAGGAATGCAGGAGCAACCTATCAGCGAGCAATGACCTACATCTTTCATGATCTCTTACACAAAATTGTGGAAGATTACATCGATGATATCCTTGGTAAATCCAAACGCCGTTAGGATCATATTTTCACTCTTTTACCTATCTTTGAGAGGCTCATTCTCTTTTGTCTTCACCTAAATCCATATAAGTGCGTGTTTGGCGTTCTCACTGGTAAAATCTTAGGCTTTATCATTTCTATTAGGGGTATTGAAGTGGACCCCACAAAAATAAAAGCTATCCTTGATATGCCTCCCCCTTCTAACTTAAAGAAACTCCATGGTCTTCAAGGATGCCTTCAATCAGTACGTCATTTTATCTCGCAACTGTCAAACTATTGTCAACCTTTTCATCATTTCCTCCGTAAGAATGTTCATTTTGAATGGGATGAGCGTTGCCAAAAGGCCTTTGATGATCTCAAAGCTTATCTTCTTTCCCCACCTGTGCTTACACCTTCACGTGAGGGGGAGCCATTATATCTTTATATTTCTATGATTGACCATGCTTTGGGAGCCATGATCTCGCATTGGGACGCTAATGGTAAAGAACAGGCCGTTTATTACATCAGTTGCACTCTCCATGAGTATGAAACATGTTATTCTGAAGCTGAAAAGCTGTGTTGTGCTCTATTCTTTGCAACTTCTAAGCTTCATCACTACCTTCTCAATCACAAAACTTACATTGTCACAAGTGTTAATCCACTCAAGACAATGCATGCAAAGCCTTATCACAATGATTGTATCACTCGTTGGCTCATGCTCATGACAGAATTTGATCTCGAGTTTATCCTGCAAAAATCTATCAAGGGTCAGGTCATTACAGATCAATTAGTTGATGCTCCTCTTCTGGACACTCAAGTCCCCCTTGCTCAATTCCCCGATGAGTATATCCAAAAAATTGATTTCGGTCTTTCTCCATTTAAAATAAAACTCTTCTTTGATGGATCAAAATGCTAGCAAGGGGGAGGTGCAGGTTTCATTATAATTCCTCCTTGGGGTGCACCTATCCCAGTCACACACAAACTTAACTTTGAGTGTACCAATAATATGGCTGAATATGAAGCTTTTGATTTAGGTCTTCAAAACACCATTAATCTTGGTGCTTGCCATATCAACATCTTTGGTGACTCTAAACTCATCGTTAATCAAGTCACGGGTGTCTATCAATGCAAAAATGATATCCTTCAAAAATATCGCGATATCGTTCTCTTTCAACTTCAATATTTTGATAAATTCACTATCCAAGCTATTCCTCACATTGCGAATTGATTCACCAATACAATGGCTTATTTAGCCTCGCTTATTCTACTTTTTACCGAAGACCCGCAACTTTATGTGGCTGTGTAGCGATTAGATCAACCATCTCATCTCAGGCAACTGACTTCAATCAATGCCGTCACAACCAATACTCAAGATGAGTGGTATCAACACATCGTTGATTATCTATCTCATTGAGTGCTTCCTCCAGATCTGACTTCCAATGGTAGAAGATCTTTTATCCTACGTGCTAATCGCTATACTATTCTAGGTGGAATCCTCTACAAACGTGGTTTTGATGGTATTTTGCTTCGGTGCCTCAAAACCCCCGAATCATCTAAAGCTATCTAGGAAGTCCATGATGGTATCTGTGGTGGACATTTTAGTGACTTGGCCGTAGCTAAACACATCTTACGTTTAGGATATTATTAGCCTTCTCTTAATCGATATTATTGTGAATACACTAAGAAATGTGTCAAGTGTCAACAACATTCCAATCTCACACATATCCCCAGTCAGGATTTGCAACCTACAGTGGATTTGTGGCCTTTTTCGTAATGGGGTCTTGATCTCATCGGCCTCATCAATCCCCGCTCTTCACAGCATCATCATTCTATCATTACTGCCACATAATAATTTACTAAGTGGGTGGAAGCTATTCCTCTTTCATCGACCAAAGCTAAACCCATAGTTGATTTTGTCTATCAACATATCATTTGTTGATTTGGTGTTCCACACAAACTCATCACAAACAATGGTAAATCTTTCAAAAATGTCGATTTGCAGAATCTCTGTGACGCTTTCAATATCAAACTCAACTTTTCTTCTCCATACTATCCCCAAGCTAACAGCCAGGCTGAGGCTTCCAATAAAACTTTGCATAATATCCTCGCAAAGGTAACTAGTCGAGCTGGTAGGGATTGGCATTTACATATCCCTTTTGCTCTCTAGGCTTATCGGACTAGCATTCATACTCCTATAGGTGCTACCCCCTTCTCTCTAGTCTATGGGTCAGAGGTTGTTCTTCCTTTGGAAATCCAAATCCCATCTCTTCATGTTTCTCTCAGAGAATTTGTCTCTGATGAGGACTATCATCAAAATCGTCTAGCACAACTTGAGTTGCTAGATGAGCAGCGTCTCAATGCTCTTGAGCATCATAAAATCTATCTTGAGCGTGTCAAACGTGCTTATAACAAGCACTTGCAACACCGTGACTTCAAATTTGGTGATCTTGTTCTTAAAGAAAACCAAAATGTCACTACACTAGAACAAAGTCAACGTGGTAAGTTTGCTCCTAACTAGATGGGTCAGTACGTAGTCACTCATAACTATGTCTGGGGCTTATCATCTGTCTTCCATAGATGGTGTACCTGAAATGGAACGTCTTAATGCCTTTCATCTAATGCCCTTCTACTATTAAAATCTATCTTACACGATCTTAGTCGCAAAACAGATCTTTCATCCATCTAACAACCAGTCATATATTTTCATGGTGATTCAGAACTACGTGGTTCTCTGCGTTATTTATTTTCTACCTTAAATATGAGTATCAAAGCTCTACTAATGGCATTTTTCTTCTGGTTATGTTCCTCCTCCTAGTAGGGACACCTTAATCACTTCTTCATATGTCCCAAGTATCTATCTTAACTGAATCTACTCGGGGCATGAGTACATGCTTTTTATAGGTTTTCTTTCCCTCTATCTGATCTATCTAGTCTACACTCAACTTCTTTCAAAAAAGCTCCAAAAAAAAAAGGTGTTGTCCTAAAAATTCCCAAAAGATAGACTGATCCCTCGAAGGACAGCTATCTAGGCATTTTCAAAATGAATAAAAATATATAGACCATGCCCTTGAAGGATGGCTACATTCGACATACAGACCGTTCCCTTGAAGGACAACTATTTTTTTTCTTCTTAGCATCATTGAAAGACTTCCCGTATTGATCAGTCTTTCTATATCTAGCAAACTTCCCACATTGATTAGTTTTCTCTTCTATCAAAACAAAAATCATGAAGCTGAGACATAAGACCTTTTGTCGATCATATAGAGGACCCTATTTTCCCAATGTGAGCATGTATTCTGTCCTTTGTAAATTTTGACAAGATAAATACTTACTTCTCCTTCCATTTACCTTCTAGATCTGGTTTGTGACTAGCTAGTGTCAGGTTTATTTTAACCTCATATATGGCCTTGTATGCATGGTCTTTTGGTTTCCTAACAAAGTCTCTGTTTATGGTCGGTTAGGGGCCTAGCTTATCATTCTTTTTCTTATCTAGGTGTATTGCCTTTATTTCTAATCAAGGTAATTTCATTACGTCCTTTGTTTTCATGGAGATCATTTCCCATTATTATTTGTTATTCATCCAATTAAATTGACATTTAACATGTTAATTTAGTCAAAATCTATCATCTATATATATTCATCTTATCTACTTTGTCTAAAAAACATATCAAAGTATGTATTGCAAACACATGTGAATCTACCCATCTATTTTCATCAAAATTAAATTGACATCTTAAACATATCAAATCTATCAATCACATCTATCCATCTATCCATCAATCATCTAAAAACATGTACATGCAAGTTACACTACATCTATCTATATCTATTTTTCATCAAAATTAAATCCACATATCAATCACATCAAATCACATCATATCTATCTATCCTGTATGTCTATGTCCATCAAATCACATCTATTTTGTCCTCTATCAGCATATGTCTATATCCATCACAATTACGCTACATCTATCCATATCTATTAAAATTAAATGCATGCATACAATCATATGAAATAGAAAATGATGAATCTATATATATACATGAGTGTCTGTACAAAAAAGAATTGATGGCTTTCAATCAAGCCATCTATTTCATACATCAAAAATGCCTTCAAATCGAGGCTACATCAATATGTCGATACAAAAATATAACATATCTATATCATGAAATCTGATAGGTGGAGGACACTATCTCCTCCACCCTCCTCTGGTCCAGGCTATCTCTCCTGGCCACCACCTATCGAGCTAGAAGCACCTACTACTGGGGGCTTGCTGCCACCTCAATCTCTCCTAGTGCTCCCTCCCCCTGATGCACCACTAGCTGCAACTGTCGCTGATTTCTTCCTCACACTGGAACGAGGCACATCAGGGGTGTGCTGTGCCAGGGCGTCCTCGTAGTATCTCACCTCGGCAAGGAGAGACTGATAAGTACTCAGGCTCACCGTACCAGGTGCTCATAATGGCATTGCTAGTGCTACTAGTGGTGGCCCTCCTAATGTCACACCCTGTAACCCAAACTTTGACATAGTGTGTGTATCACCATATTTAGCCTTGAGGGCCTCTCTATGCCGATGGTAGCGATCCCTCTGCTAGATTGTTGTATCTCGCTCCTGACAAGCTGTGTCTCTCTCCAGTATCAGTGTATCCCTCTCCTCCGTCAGAGCTCTGATCTCCTCAAGGGAAACCTAGTGTGTCTGCACCAAGGTGGCATGCTCTCCCTCTAGCCTCTCTAACACTGTGGCTATATCCTCCTTGTCAGCATCTATAGATGCTAGCAGGTGTCGTGGTAGCTCTGTAGAATACCATGCCACATAGTCATCATCCACTCTGGCATCATCATCACTGTCTGTGGAAGGTGGGGCCTCCCTCAATGGATCTATCAAGATCAAAATTGGTAGATCAGTCTCTCTGCTATCTCGCCTGTATGGCCTATAGGTGGTCAGAAATGTCTGTACTAAGCCGAACTACCTCAATACCCGTATAAATGGGATGCGCTCCCACATATCTAGCCTGTGGCCCCTAACCACCCTGCTCCATCTCAACCCCACTAGGTGAGCCTCATAACTGGCCCATGTCGGGTAGACCCGATATGGTCTCCAAATGACCTACTCTGGTGTCAGCGTCCTGAAACACTCAGCATACCACTCCGCATATCTCCTTGTATCTCCTGGGGCCATGTCATCCTGCCATCACCAGAATCCATAATCAATGGCCCCCTCTGCTGCTGGCATCCATGGAAGCCCGGGTGGCCTGATCACTACTATGTGCTCATATGCCCATCGATGGAGCACAAAGCTAACATCGATGCATGTCCTCCTACCGGTGGTGTACATTCATAACTCATAATATATCTAAGCTATCAGGGCATCAGAAAATGTGAACACCTGTCTGAACTACAGGATGTCACAAACACAATCTAGTAATAGAAATGGAAATCTCTCACCTCCTGAATCTGGCAGAGAAAAATAGGAGATCTCCATCTAAATCAGTACTATCCATATGCTCCTGGAATCATCCTATCTATAATGAGAGGCTATCCTCACTACCCTGGACACTATCTCTGAATCATCTGCCCTATCCCCATACAATTGTCCTAGGGCCCTCTGCTGCTGCTCTCGTGGATAATCTCAATCGGGTCCTCGGTGATTAGTAGCCTCACGATCTTATATATATCCTCGTGGGTGATGGTCATCTCACCCATCCTGAACCAGAAAGTGAAAGTCCAGCTATCCCATCATCGTACTAGTGCTCACATCAACTCTACATCTTGCAGCACTCATTAGTAGTACCAGAAGCCCCCGAGCCTGGCTAGCTCTAGGTGACGCCAATCCATATCAGTCACATCGGGGAGAATGGTCTCTAGAAGCTCGAGAATAGCATCCCACATGTGCAAAGCCTCTCATTCCTGCATCACACGACACCATGAATAGTGTTATCTACTTATCCACATCCAAATATCACAAAAAATACATTCTATCAATTTCTTAAATCTAAACATTGCAATCGGCGTCAATTGAGTCAAATCGATGTTGACTCGATTTAGTCGACGATGATTTTAACAACTGATGCCGATCTAACTAAATCGGTGTCAATTTTAACAATCGATGTTGATATAACTAAATTGGCGTTGATTTTAAAAATCGACACCGATTGCAAGGCCAAACACCCCACAATGCTCTGGCCTCTCATTTATCTAGTTTTTTCTTAAATTTTTTTGGCATCCTAATATGCTATTTCATGATAAAACTAAATAGGAAAGTTTAGGAGGATCCACTTACCCCCGGTCATGTCCTCTTGTGCTTCTAACTGCTCCTAGAGGCTTCCATGGTGCTCAAAACCAATTTTTGACTCTCTCTAAATCAATTGTCACGGTCTAAATAAATCGTTCACGTTTTCCTTTCGCATATTTATATGGGCTCGGTACGGTCGGTGTCGATTTGTGTGGTTGGCATCGATTTTTATGGTCGACACCGATTAATATGGATCGACGCTGATTTAGGCCTATTGTTGCCAATTGGTTGTACTTTTACTTCTTCACCTCGCTTTCTTCCATCTCCTAATCTTCTTGCCATAGTGTTGATGCTTGGCTTATTTATCTGGTCTTTATTGTGCCCTGAGTGTTGCCTTTTGGCACATATTTTCGATATTATCACCCATTTCGAGCCTGTTCCTTGTACATGGGGCACTAACATTTTTGGCATCTTAGAGTTAAAGGGTCTGTAGGCACTAACATCGTCTGCTTCGCAGACCTTCTGGTGTTCCCTACCAATGTGTCTCTATTTAGGTGTTACTATTTTTCATCCCTCCTTACACTCATGGGTCTGTAGGTACTAACATCGTCTCATGCAGAGACCGTCTAGTCTGCCCTACCAATGTGTGTCATTAATGATCAGATGTACTCCAGGCATCTAGCTGGGGCATCCTGCGTTTTCATCTACCTTCTTCAAACTTGGGATTGGTTGCTCTTTAGGGGCCCATCCCATCCCTAGTTTGAGGGGGATCACATCATTACTTTTTCTCCCTTTCTTCCAACTCCTTGTTTTTGTCTCGCAACTTTGCTTATCGCAAGTTACTTGACAAAAAGGGCCAAAATGTAGACCCTAAAATTGGTTATCCAATTTAGTGTCCCCCATGTGCGTTTGCCTTCTCGGGTAACCTAGGGCATGTTTATATCATCACTTCTCCCTTAGGGTATTATTTAATATTTGATTTAAACATCTATCCTAAGTTTATTTCACCCCATTATGTTTTACGCATAGATAATTAAATATTAACTATTTAATTATACTTTTTACATATATCCTAACCACTTATCTACCCCATATCAATTTATAAGCTTCCCATATCTATTCTATCCATTTATCCCCCCTATTTCTCCTCCTCCCAAACCAAGCAGTGGGATATTTCTCATATTTGTGGTAGAAGGATCACTTTCATCTTTCTAGAAATTGCTCCATTTTGGCCATTTCAGGAGTCTGTTCCCTGATCGGTGTCGACTGGTACTCAGTCAACACCGATTTTTCAGAGTGGTACCAATTTCATCTTGGTCGGCACCGATTGTAAATAGAAGGGCCAGAATTTAGTTCTGGTTAGACAAAGAGACAAAAAAAGAATGATAATAGAGTTCTGAATATCATGCTATGAGCATTATCTATCAAGTGAAATGTGAATTCTTTCCAAATCAATCCCTGAGAGGAGTACCGTTACTCTACTCCTACCACATCGACATCATGAGGCCTTCATTTATCTCTTGGTGACTCTACTTCCTGTGTCTAGTAAAGGTGGAGCCTTGTCAGCATCTCTACAAGCTCCTGCAGATCCAACAGACATTGATGATCTTGCCTTCGTTTGTCCATTTCCTAAATATTCTTGTAGTTTTCCTCTAAGTCGACACCGATCAGAACCCATTCGACGCTGATTCTATATCAGTTGACTCCGATCTATATCAGTCGATGGCCGACCTGCATCTTAGTTGATGCTAATTTTCCTAATCGACAACCCGATCAGCCTGCAGCATAGGTAAAAGAATCCAGGTAACACAAATCCAGCATTGTTTTCACAGTTTCCCTATTTTCTGTTGCTTTCTATCTGCTATTTAGATTCAGTTTGTCACTTTTAATTAGAAAATCTAGACATTTACTTACATCTTTTTTCATGTATTCTTCTTTCCTTAATTAAAAATGTGGACTGACATCCACCGAGGGAGCTTATCGCTTCCCAGACCCGCTTTTCGGGAAGTCCACCCAAATATCTTTTGACGTTGTCTTTTTCTGTCAAGCATCTGTATCTCACAGGTTTCTTGGATCTACTTTGCAGGATCACTCGTGTGTGCCTGACTTGTCTACATCGGCTTTCTTTTCCATCTACATCTTCAGATCTTGTCTTATCTATTAGGTATCGATTTCATTTGAGTTTTTCAGGGTTTTTGTGTTTAGTTTGGTACATTAACTTGGATACGTAACAAGCGCAGAAATTCTTGATCTACACCTTCAAAAGCTTGGATGGCAGCCTCGTCCCACTTAATAACTTGATCCTTTCTTATCATGCTTGTGATTGGAAGAGTTAGCTCAGCAAAATTGGAAACGAACCTTCTAATGAAATTGATTTGGCCAAAGAAATATTGGATACCTTTCTTGGTTCTTGGGATAGGCACTTTGCTGATTGCTTCCACTCTCCCAGGGTCTATCATAACACCTTGTTTGGACACAATATGTCCCAGAAACTTGGCCTTTTGTACACAAAAATGACACTTCTTTGGATCAAGTGAAATTCCATACTCTCTACATCTGATTGGCATTTTCTCTAGGTGTTGCAAATGATCTCCTTGCTGCCTTTTAAAAATAGTCACATCATCTTGGTAAACTGCTATGAATTCATTGATATAACCAACAAAGGCAACATCCATTGGCCTTTGAAAAGTAGCACCAACATTCATCAATCCAAAAGGCATCCTTACAAAAACATAAGTCCCCCAAGGAGTAGTGAAGGTTGTCTTAAGTCTTTCTGATTCTTTGATAACTACTTGGTTGTATCCGGACAAACCATCCAAGGTAGAAAGCATCCCTGACCCTGTTACAAGCTACAACATATTCTCCATGTTTGGAAATGGGTAGTTGTCCTTCATAGATGCTTTTTTAAGATTCTAAAATCCACAAAAAGTTTGATATCACCATTCTTTTTCCTAACTGACACAAGGTTTGCCACCCAAGATGAGTATCTAGTAGGTTGAATGATGCCACCATCTCTCAATTTCTTCAACTCCTCTTGCATATTCATGGATAGAAGTGGATTAATAGGCCTTTGTCTTTGTCTAAATGGCTTAGTTTTGGCCTCAAGAGGAATCTCATACTGAAATAAATCTTCTCTATATTCCTTTAGCTCTGAATAAGACCAGGCAAGGTAGTCTTGATACTTCTTTAAAATTTGGGCATAAGACTATTTTTCTTCTTTGCTGAGATGGCTGCCCAACCAAATCTTCCTTGGTTTGTCCTAGGTTCCCAAGTTGTGCTCTTCCACGTCCCTTGAAGCAAAAAAGTTTCTATTTATGATACAATCAACATTGCTAAAGTTGGATTCAAGTGCCACAAGGCCTTTAGAAATGGTGTTTGTCTTCAATTTTATTATATCCTTGTCAAACAAGGTTTCTTTACCTTCATTCATGCACACCATTGGTTCCCAATCAATGTTTTGACTAACAAACTCACCTTGGCATTGTAAGAACCTCAATATTTGTGCATCATCATCAAAAACCTGCCAATGTTTTACATTATCTGGGACAGCTGGCCTTGTTAGCACTTCAATGTTATATTCACAAAAAGGTGAAACGGTGCAATTGTCAAATCTAGAACCAAGGACAGCCAGCTTATCGATAGTAGCATTAAGATTCCTATCATGATAAAAAAATGTTAAAGGAATCAAACATTTCAACCAAGTCCCAAACAACATTCTTATACTGCTTCATATGCTGATTTTTTTATGGCATACATCTTCCTTACTTGCTTCACCACCAACTCTGAATCTCCCTTAACAACAATATCCTTCACTCCATATTTCCATGCAATCCTTAATCCTAACAACAATGCTTCATATTCAGCTATATTGTTAGTGCATTCAAAATTGAGCTTGAAGGAAAAAGGAAACTCTTTTTAACTTGGAGAAACCAACACTATACCAGCACCATTCCCAAACTTGGAGCAAGCTCCATCAAATAGTAATGTCCATGGAGAACCTAACATACCAAGGCACTCTGATTTTTCCATCTTATTCTCTTTTCTATCAGCAAAACCAATGAAGTTGTCAACATCTACATCAGCAAACAACACTTAATAAGAAGCATTTTTGGGATCTTCAATCAAGTGTAGCATCTTCTTTTCACCATAGAGTTTGACAAGGCTTCCCTCAATGGGAATGGTGGTGAAAGACATGTCCATTTGAACACTACCACCAACACTCGCAGCCCACTTTTTTGACAAAATCATACCCCATTTGGCAGGGCAATCAACAATTACAACATCAAGTTTTAAATTCTTACCCAGATAGGCTACATGTTGCACTACTAAACCCTTCACACATCCAACAACCGGCACTTCCCTTGAATCCATGGATGTACACTTCCCATATGATATTGTCACCTTGATATCCAACTCATTCATGAATTTTAGAGGCATGACATTACATGATGCACCGGAATCAAACATGCAGTTGTGAAGCAACCTATCTTTTATGAGCAAAGTTGTGAAGAATGGATCAAATTTCAATTGGGAATCAACCAAGGATGTCCCCAAATATACTTCAGGTGCCTCTCCAAAATATTCCATTGGCGGTGGTGTTCTAAGGCCAGCAATACTTTGAAGAGGATTTTCAACAACATTTACATTTCTACTTGGGGTAATCTTTTCTTCTTTCAATCCCAAGTACTCGAATACTCTCTTCTTATGCTAAAGAATTCTAAGCAATTCAATAATTTGAACACTCACTTTAATTTGGCTCAAAACCTAGGCTATATCATATGGAACATTCTTTGGTAAAACAGCATTGGAAGGGAAACAAGAAGGTTCATCACATGGAGAAGTATTCTTGGTAGCCTGGGCATGAAGAGGACTGATATTTTTGCATGGGAGAGTAGGGTTCTTGGCAATTGTTTCTTTTCTAGGATTTTCTTTGGGAATGCTTGTGAGCAAGGGTGTCTTTGGTTTGGATTGAGGACCAGCTCCCCTAACAAATTTACTTCTAGTATTGTACTCTTTCTCTTGACCAACCACAACATTCATTAACAATTGTCTATCTTTCTCTGAAGGAATACCACCATCATACTTCTTGATCATTAGAGCCTTGAGATATTCAAATTCATTATTAGGAATTTCAAAGGCCTGAACTACATCTACATCATGAATTTGAGGAAGAGAAAGAAATGGTACCCTCTTTATGCAATCCTAAAAGGTTGCAGCAGTCCTTGCACTTATCACATCTGTTGATGTTGCTGGTTGTTGTGAGCCTGAAGAGCTTCCCATCATACAAATGTCATCATCCATTTCATTCTCATTATCATAATCAATATCTTGCTGGTCCATTTCACATGGAGGATGAGGAAGAAAACATCTATCACACCAATCCATATCAGCAATTTCTTGAACAACAGTAGCCCTTACAGTCAGAGGGTTAGGTACCACTCTATTTTCACGTGCTTGGGGTTGTCTATTTACAGATCCAACAGGACCTTTACCTCTGTCATATTTTCTTTGACCACCCCTAGGATGATTGCCAAATATATCATGGTTTTGAGTTCTTTGCTATCCTTGTGAGCTTTTCCCAATTCCTTTCTCAGCTCAGGCTAGTTTGTAAGAGATTTCTTTAACAACCCCTGCCAAAGTTTTAACAACATCTTCTAAATCAGCACCCTTTCTAGCTTGAGGCTTCTCGGGGTTTATCAGCTTCACACCATCCCTCTTAAGTGGTTTACCAATAGCTTTAATATTATTCTCAATTTGAAGTTCCATGGTGAAAGCTTGCCTCAAGTTTGTAGGATTTTTGTCTCTCAAGTAATAGGATCCCTTTTTATCAAATGCATCTGCATATTTGATCAAGCAAGATTCATCACAAGGCCTCAAAATGACAGGCATCCTTCTCAATGTTTTATTAAATCTTGTATTGAAGTCATGGAATGTCTCATTTGGGATATTCTTGATACTTTCAAATTCAGAAAAAAGAAATATAGGATCAGTCCTGTCACCATACTACAATCTAAGTGCATTTTTCATCTCAGTCCATGAATCAATAGAGTTGTCAGGTAGAGCCTTGTATCAATCCCTAACATCTTCTTCAAGTGTATGGATAAACAACTTGATATATACATCCTCAAATTCTATCTCAAAATCTTCCATCATATTATCAAACAGTTTGAGATGTTGATAACTGGTAATGGCGTTGTTACCTTGGAATTTTGGTAACCTATTTCTCACATCTTGTGGGATAGCATTTAGATAACCATCCATTCCTCCAAAATTTATAGGAACAAAGGTGTTAACAACAAATGGAGGCCTAGGTTGAGCCATATTGTTTGGTGGGGGTGATTTTGGAGGTGAAACAAGCTGGTTGGGAGTAGTAATGGGTCTGATTGGAATAGATGAGTGATCTTTAAAATGACAACCCCCCAAAGGCTCACTCTCTTGATAAACTTTAGCAAACTTAGAAACTACATGAGTAGATTTAGGAGGAAATTTTTTAAATACACAAGAAGGTCCCTCACCTGATGGAGAATGAAAATAAAAAAGAAGATTTCCTAAATCAGATCTACTTGAAGAAGAATTATAATCTTCAATAACAGGATTCTCTCCTTTAAAATCAACTATGGGGATCTCTTTCCTTGCAACCAAATCACCAACCACTTTCCACACTCTTCTTCCTTCTAGTTCTGAGCTTCTTGATTCAGTGAGAAACTTCTTAGAAGATTCCTTGATGAAGAGGGATCTCCTTCCCTCCATCTTGACAGATTTAAACAACAAGCTTCAAATGACAGGAATGTGTAAGATAACCGGTATTTCAAGATCCAAATAGCATAGAGTTGCCACTAAGGATTTTCACCTTTGTTGTGCAAGAAAGCACTAAAATATTCTGTCAAATGCATGTTATGACAGAAACAATTGCAAGGATTTACAAATTAGATCTTCTTCTCCTTGATTCAACCAAAAACAATGCATCCAAATTATATAAACTGCTAGTAAATGAGAAGAGCAAGCTGAGTTTGAAATCCTTTTTACCCACAACATGTAGATCTGAAGTGTGAAATGATATCTCAAGAATGTAGCAGCTCAAATACTTGATCACACAAATGCTCCAACCTTCCAAACACCTCAAAACCACCAAGAAATCAAATAAAGTCCCCAGCAACGGCACCACTCGGGTTTTGGTATCCAATTTTACTCTCCTTCACAACTTGAACAACATCATAAATTTGCACAAGACACTCAAGGATAGATAGATGTTTTGTATGTCATTTGTATCCGGGGAAGCACACCTATCTACTTGTTTACATTCAAAAATTGAGGGAGCGGATAGCACCTGCAAGAGGGTTTTGATCTAACTCTCACTATTTTAGGTTGTGCCTATCAACCAAGGCAAGAGAACCTATATTGCAGCCCTTATGTGGTAAGGAGATGGAGATATCCTTATGTTTTGCATATAATATGGAAGGGGCTTTGTGAAAACATGATCAAGTATCCATTATCAAAACTCAAAGGAGTTGTCACTACTAAATGATGGAAATGTTTTCAAAACAAAGCTAGAGTGGCTAAAGACATGATAAAACCCTGATCAACTTTGTGCATTTTAGTGAAAGGATTGAATTATTTTGTGGACACACAATGCAAATGCAAGGGTATTGTAGGTAGGATGAGTTAGTTAAAATGAAATTATGGTGAGAGATGATGGGACAAGGAATCATCACCTTCTTTGGGAAGCTTTACAAATGAATTGCAACATCTAAACAACAGAGATGTTTCAATGAATTTGAAAGTGCTCTTTCAACTAGGATGTGTGCACACATGGATGCCCAAAACTGCACTATTCCATACAAAATTTGATAACCTACCATAATGGCTTGAATAAAAATATCAACGAAGCATTTAAAAACCCTTGTTAGATCATGACCTAAGGTATACCCAAAGGTTTACAAACACCCTCAATTTACAAGGAAGGTAAGATGAATTTAAATTTATTTATCTTCACTCAAATGAATGCTCTTCTGAATGGAAGATTACAGATGCCTTCAAACCCTCTACCAAAAATGAGACCATGTATGACCAATAAAGATCCCAAACACAAGATTGCAACATGAGCATGAAACACAAATTGAAAACACACTGAAGTAAAAGTGTATGCAAGCTTTGCCAAGAGATAAAACCAGTTAATCCAAGAATTTGATCAAATATATCAGCAAGGGAATGTTATTTAGACAATCTAAAAACTTGTTGATGGCTTTATAGCTGAAACCAACTTAACATGATGAACATTTGATGCAAACAAGAATCAAAAAGGCTCTCAGGAAGTTTATCCAAAAGAAAATGGACTTCTTCGAGTTTTTCTTGTGAAAATTCTTCTCTCTTTCCCCAAAATTCTCAACCGCCTCTACAAAATTCCTCCAAATTACAAAATATACCCTGTGCCAGATTAGATCCTTGCATCCCAAGAAAATAATATGCTCAAGGGATCAAATTTGTTACCAAACCCTATCCATTTGATGAAAAATGATATAAAACTATAAAACAGCTCGCAAAATGCCAGAGATGCACAAATATTTTAAAATATTGCATGGATTTAGATCCTTATCCATCCCAAGGTCACATTTTTGTCATTCCACCATGCCAGCATGCATTTGTAATCATTTTCCACCCTTTTCCCTTATTATTTTTAACTCTGCAACATTCATTTTTCACTTTTCATGTTTTTACACGGGCTGAGAAAAATATTTCATGAAAATCACTATAGGGCACCAAAATAGCTCAAATGAATGATGCCATTACATCTAGAAGGTTGAGGGGATGCGATTTCATATAAAATTTCATGCAATTTGGTGCAAAACTGATGATTCCAAGCATCTTGGAGCTCTAATGGCGACAAGAAATGAAAAGACTAAGCAACTGTTGATTTAAAATCAACTTTAAATTTCTGCCCTCCACGTGGCAGATGAGATCTCGAATATTCTCATTTTTGTCTTTGGATGAAGTGCGACACATGTCCAAATACCATTAGACCGGGCCCGTGCCTTCAAAAATGCATTTGAAACCTTTTCTGACCTCGGGAACATTTTGAAAATTTTCCCCGCATGCCCCCTGGACATGCCACGTGTCCACCTGTGGGCCCCACCAAGAACCGTGGGCCAATTCTATGAAATTTTCTCCTTTTTTGAGAAAAGGAAAATTTTCTCCAAAACCTCCGCAGGCCTGAACACCAACTCTTTCTTCTGCCACGTGGCGGTCTCTCATTCGCTGCGGAGCTGACCCCTCCTTTTTTCCTTCATCCCTCCATGAGTACAAAATCCTCTCGTGGACCCAATCTTTCTTTTTAACTTTTGAAATGTGCCATGTGTCGCCCCCTAATTGGATGCGGGGGCACACCTCCAAATTTTCCATGGATCAATTTTTCACTTTGAAATTGTTTGCCCAAAATTTGTAAAATTTTGAAACTCTTCCTCGCCACCCGAACCTCCACCACCTTTTGGACATGTGTTCAAAAATGATTGGCTGCGGAGCCAATCCTTATTTTTTTCCGTCTATACCAAGGGAAAAAATTCACAAAATTTTTCTTCAGCCCCATTCCCATTTCTCCTCCGAGACACGTGTCTCCTTCCTACTTGTCATGGGCCTTTGGGCAACAAATTGATTTTAGCATTTTGAAGTTAATACTTCAAAGTCTTCAAAACTTCTACCCCCCCCACATGGCCTTTCTTGGACATGTGTCCACTTCTCATTGGGCGCGGGCCCATTTTTCAATTTTTACCTTGGGCATCCGAGGCAAAAAATAATAATTTTTTTCAAGTCCTCTGCCATTCACCTGACCTTCCTGTGCCACATGTCAGTTTCCCATTGGACGTGGGCTCTCGGGCCAAATTTTTCCATTGGCATTTTGAAGCCAAAAAACTTTAAATTTTTTCAAGTCTGTGCTTCTCTGCTTGACCCTCCTAGACACGTGTCCTTTTTTCATTGGTTGCGGGCCCTTGAATCAAAATTTTCCCACAATTCCTCGAATCAAAATTTTTCTCCAATTCACCCTGCCACGTGTCCGCTTCCCATTGGGCGCAGGGACCAAAAAGTGACTTTGAGAAATTTTCCAAAATGGAAGAAAATGTTCTAAGTGACCCCCGCCACCTACCGATCCTCCAAATAATCACATCATGCCACATAGGCACATCACTACAGCAAATGCGGGGCCGCAGAGCAAAATTTTCCTTTGTCAATTTTTCAAAAAACAACAACTTATAACATTTTCGTGACCACTCTCGGCCAATAGAAACCTGCCACATTAGCAGTAACATGCAAGGATAATTTTGATGGGAAGATGACACCTATATGCCCGTCAGAACGTAGAAAATGCAGGGGATGCCCTAGATATAAAGAAAAATCATAAGGAAGGCAGAATTTTCTATTTTAACTCCAATGAATCATGATTTCACAATGGTTTAGGCCTGGGGGTTAGGATTTTAGCAATAAATAACTCAGATTCAATCCATTTTAATTTTTTACACGACTTTGACCAAGGGGAAAATGGATCAGCCCGTGTAAATGAAAAAATTAGGGCACAACAAAGGGGAAACTTGGATTTTGTTTTAATTTAGGGAAAAATAACAACATTAAGGAAATTTTCAAAGCATTCAACTGGAAAAGATGAACTACAGACCACTAGCTCGAGCAAATGAATGTTTCTTGATAAATTGGGTAAAAATGGATATAGAAAATTAGGGCAAAGTGTGTAAAGTGAATATTTGCACCAACAAGCTCCTCATTAAAATCAACCCTGAATAATGCCTTGGAGAGTCGAGATGCTCCCTTCATAGGGTTCTTTAACCATGATTTTTCTATACATGCCTTTTATTTGTCACTATCTTGGTCGAACATGATTTGGGCTTGGGAAAAAGTGAGAATTATGGAATCTTCAGTCTCATGAATGCGTAGGGCAGCAACAATGGTGACAGCATCTAGTTTTATAATTAATTCCCCATGCACATTGGCGAGTTCCTTAGTATCTGGGTTAAAATGGGCTCCGCAGGTAAGCATCATGTTTATACACTGTACATAGATAGGAAAACCAGTCGCGTATGCAAGTCCATTGTCACTGATCATTTGTACCATGGGAGCAGGATTAGAGCATGTTAATCTACCCCAAAAATCCCTAAAATCCAAGTGCCGAACCTCACTGTCTCCAATATTTGGTACAGAGGTCTCAAGAGGTGACGCATGTTCCTGACCCTGAAACTTGATCTTTATTTTTGTAATGCATAGGGGAAACTCCTTTCAAGATCAAAATCATGATGAGAATGCAAGGGGTATAGGGGTACAAGCAAATGAATTTAATGGTAAGGATTCAAGCAAGAGATGGCAAGTGAGCAATGTGACAAATGCGTAGGAGATAATCCAATTAAATATCCATTTAGGAGAGAGAAGGTCATTAAATGTGCATTAAATTCAACTCGCACCAAATAAAAAAATGAAAAGTGGGAAAAGCAGAAAAAACTGGCCCGGATGGTCTTTGGTACATTTGGGACATGAGGGACGCAAAGACGCGATCCGATTGACGCGGGAAATACGGGCCACATGAGCACAGGTGGTTCAGATACACAAAGGACACGAGGGACGTGAGGAGGCAATTTGGATAACATGTGTGATGTGGGGAAAGCGGGAAAAGAAAGCCCAGATGTAATTGAGACAAATGGGACAAAAGTTCACAAAGTACCTTATGTGGCTGATGTAGATGATCAGGTAAAAGGAAGTATGGGAAAACTTGGGACAAACGGGCCAAAAAGTTCTGAAAAATCTGACAGTTAAGAATTTGTGGGGAAAGCAAATGATCGGTGAATAGAAGGCCTAGAGGTACTTGGGACATGAGGGATAAAAATGTCCGATAGACCCACAAGTCACCAAAAAGACCCCAAAAAATGTGATTTTCACCTTCTCTTCAAGTTTTCTCTTCATTAGAACATTACTAAAGGTGGTAACTCAAAATTTTCAAAATTCTGACTTTTAAAAGAGGGGAAATTTTGACAGGACAACAGTTGGCTCTTTCTAGGGATGACTTGACTAGATCAGAAGAACGAGGTAAGACAAGAACTCAAGAAAAACTCAAGAAAAGAAGACCAACGCATTATCTATTGGGCAAAAGAGTCAAGTGCAAACCAATACAAAAAAACAACACACCAGAAACCAGGAAAGGAAAACAAGAAAGGCAAGGGAAAGCAAACACACCCTATACATAATATACATAGGACTTCCTTTTCACCTTGGACTTGAACAATTTCAGGTACTTCCCACTATAAGGAAGTGGGAGAGAGGATCCATCCATGTAATCAAGATAGAAATAATTTTCACTAGCAAAGTGCCTGATTCTAAAAGGACCAAGCCAAAGAGAATAAACTTACCATGGCTTCCTTGAGGTTCATGTCTTTTATCCCATAGCAAAACAATGTCTCCAACTTTGAAATCTCTAGATCTGGTTTTCTTGTCAAACAAAGATTTCACCTTCTCCTGATGGGCAGATATTCTATCAAAAACCTGCAGCCTGTCTTCATTCAAATTTTGAAGATACATGATCCTTTTATCTAGAGAATCACTGAAACTAGTGTCTTCAATGGCCTTCATCAAATACAAAGCTGGTAGCTCCACTGTCACCGGTAGTTGGGATTCCACACCATACACTACTTGAAAAGGGGACATCCCAATTTATCTTTTAGGTGTAATCCTGTCCACCCAGAGAGCATCATAGAGCCTCTTGTGCCATTTCCTTTGAGACTCATTAACAAGCTTTCTCACTATGGTCACCAAATTTTTGTTTGTTGATTCTTCCTGACCGTTCCCTTGAGGATAGTAATATGAGGAATGAGAAAGGGAAATACCATATCCATAACAGGAAATACATCATTTTAGCAGAAGAAAAATTTGAAGCATTATCAGTCACAATCTTGTTGGGTACTCCAAACCTTATCAGGATGTTCTCTTTGATGAAATTACATACTACCTCTGAAGTGGTACTTTTAACTGGGATAGCTTCCACCCACTTAGTGAAATAATCTGTGGCAGTCAACACATGAGTATGCCCTGCACTTGAAGATGGGTTGAGTGTTCCAATAAAATCCAAACCCCACTATTGAAAGGGTTCTTCAATCACAACTGGTTTAAGTGGCAAATGGCTAACTTTGGTCTTCCCACAAAAGTTTGACAAGCTTCACATTTATCAACCCATTTTGATGCATCCTTAAACAAAGTAGGCCAATAGTACCCTACACGCAGAATTTTGTGGGTAGTAACAGCAGATGAGAAATGACCCCCACAAGCTTGGTCATGGAAGGCTGAGAAAAGATTCTTTTGTTGCTCTTTGTCAACACATTTCAAAAATCTTCCATCTACTCCACGTTTAAACAAAGCATTTTCCCACAATACATATTGTGCTTATCTTAGCTTGATAGCTCTCTTCTCCTTAGCAGTTAAGTGAGATGGAAACTCACCATAGGTGAGGAAGTGGGAAATGTTAGCATACGATTCATTTGTTGAGCTGAGAAACAAAACAATAGGAACATCATCCTCATTTTTAGGTAACCCATGACCAGATCCTTCAACGATGAGTTCACATAGGCCTTTACCCCGGACTAGTTTAGTTGGTCTGATGTCAATATCATATTCCTAAACCTTTGTGACCCAGTTTCCTCTCTTAGTTCCAAATTCTTGTTGTGTAAGAATGGACTTAATGGTTGTATCAGGCACAAGTATCACTGAGTGAGAGTTAAGGATATAAAATCGAAACTGCTTAACAACTTTAACCACTGCAAAAGCATGTTTCTCCATCATAGTATACTTTAGCTCATGATTTTTAAGAATATAGCTCATGAATGAAATTGGGAGCTCATGGTCTTCAGAGTCTTTCTGGGTTAACACAGCAGCCAGGGTACTTTCTGTGGCATAGCAATAGATAATAAAGTCCTTGCTAAAATTTGGACATGCTAAGATAGGAGTCCTAGCAATAGCCTTTTTAATGCCTTCAAATGCTTCTTTCCCTTCAGGGGACCAACCAAACATTTGTTTTCCTTTCATCATTTGGGAGATATTCAAAGTTAGCTCTGCAAAATCAGGAATGAATCTTCTCAGGAAGTTGATCTTACCAAAGAAAGAATGCACTCCCTTTTTACTTGTAGGAAGAGGAATCTGCTGAATAGCTTGAACTCATTCAGGATCAATCTTGATTCCTTCCTTGGAGACAACATGTCCCAAAAATTTTCCCTCCATGACACAAAAGACAGACTTCTTGGGATTCAAAGAGACCCCATGTTCTCTACATTTCAAAAGAACCTTTTCCAGATGCTGAAAATGATCTACTCTAGTTTTAGAAAATATAGTTAGGTCATCTAGATACACCACGATACATTTTCCTTTCAGGCTTCCAAAGGCCAAGTCCATAGCCCTTTGAAAGGTGGCACTGACATTAATGAGTCCAAAGGGCATCCTCTTGTAAGAAAAAGTACCCTAAGGAGTGGTAAAGGCAGTCTTGTGCTGATCTGCAGTGTTGACTTCTACTTGATTGTATCCTGAGAAACCGTCAAGCATGGACAACATCTCAGCTCCTATAACAGCTTGCAACACCTGGTCCATCATGGGTAGGGGGTAGTTGTCCTTCAGAGAATCCTGATTCAGATTCCTAAAATCAACACAGATCTGAATCTCACCATTTTTCTTCCTAACAGGCACAATGTTAGCAATCCAAGTTGAATGATGAATGGGAAAGATAATCTTGGCCTTCAACAACTTTTGTATCTCCTAAAAAATGGTGTCAACAATCTTTGGATTGTACTTCCTTCGCTTCTGTTTGAAAGGTTTAATCCCAGGTTTGAGAGGAATGAAATGCTGCATTTCTTTAGGCTGAAAGGCTTTCAGATCATCATAAGAATAAGTAAGTACATTAACGTATCTCTTCAAAATATTTACTACCTTATTCTTTTCCTCTTGTGTGCAACATTTCCCAATGTTCACCATTTTGGGGTCAGTAGAGCCCCCAATGTTAACCTTTTCATATTCAGCAGATTGTTGGGCTCCTCTAGAAGCTTTAGCCTTAACATACCTATCATGTTTATCAAACAATTCCTCCAGACTTACCAGCCCTTTAGGGATCTTGTTACCTTTTAGTCTGATGCACCCATCTTGATCTATCTCCTCTTTGACACCCTCCTCATTGGAAGATACACTTTCTCGAGGAAAATTATCACTTCCTTCGAAATATAATTGTTCAAAGTTATCCCTGAGTTCCAAGAAAGAGAGAAAATGTTGATCATCATTGAAAACCTACCAGTTGCTTGCATTATCTAGCACACTTGGTCTATGGATCATTTCAATGGTGAATTTATCCTGAGAGAAATCAGGATGAGGTATGAGAAAAGACCCTGACACAGCTAGGGAATCAGCCCTAGGTGTTCTTTTCCCTTGGGACTGCCTTGATGGAGAAGGCATCAAGAAATTCAATAGAATCCCAAACCAGATTCCTATAATGCTTCAATCTTCTATTCTTTACTTGGAAAAGGTTTTTGACTTGTTTAACAACTAGTTCCACATCTCCCCAAGCTAGAAGATTCTTCACACCTTCCTCCTTTTCCATGTTAATCCCAAAGATGAGAGCTTCATATTCTACTAGTGTTATTGTATTTTCAAACTGTAGTTTGAATGAGAAAGGATGAACCTTTCCTTCAGGAGATATCAACACCACACCAGCTCCAGACCCAGCCGAAGAACAACTTCCATCAAATTCCAAATTCCAAACGCCATTAGGATCATGAAGTACTTCTTTAGGACATCATGTTTCATCTTGAGATATAATCATATAGTTTCCATGCCCAATATCTTCATAGAGTATTTGTGCCTTAGGATCATGTGTCTTTTACACAATATATTCAGATTGCTTCTCGGGAAGTATTTTCTTCATCTTTCCATTAATGGGTATAAGGGCATGTGACCAATCCATTTGAATTTCTCCTCCCACATCCTTACAGAAGTTCCTACTCAACAACATACCATATGAAGGAGGGATATCAGCTACCAAGATAGTAGCTAAAACCTTCTTTTCTGGTAAAGTAGCAAAAGCTACTTGTGCATCCTTAATCCTTCCAACCAAAGGCACCTCCTTACTCTCCATAGAATAACAAGACCCATAAGTGCATGTGAGAGTAAGACCCAAAGCATGAGCCACTTTGGAAAGCATGACATTATCTAACACTCCTGAGTCTATGACACAGTTGCTGAAGTTTATGGCCAGCTATGAGGAGGGTTACATAAAATGGTTTGATTTTCTCATTAGGTGAGGTGACTGTAGCCACAAGGTTTGGTTGGGATGTAGAAGAGGGAGTAGGAAAGATACCTTTAGAAGTATTGGGTGAAGTTTTGGAATGGGAATTGACAAAGTGGACCATTTTGGCAAAGGCTTTTGGATGAGTTTGATAGTACTCAGCCTCTGAAATTTGGATTTTTGTCTTCTTAAGGTGATCAATGATATCAAAAGATCCAGAGGTGGATGGGCTATCATCACTAGGAATCCTAGGCTTATCAAGTTTAGGAGTTGGAGAAGAAGAAGTTTTAGTAGTAGAATTAGGAAAAGAAGAATTAGCAGAACTCACCTTCTATGTGGATGCAGTGGGAATAGGAGATCCTCTTTTTGTAATTACGGGGATAGTCATGGGATGCTCCTTGGACCTCTTAGTGGGCTGCATCACTTTCTCCTTCTTATTTGTCTGTTCCTGAGTCATAACAACATATGACTCACTATTCATTTCTGCTACTACTTCATCATAATCATCTTCTTCATCAACACCTTCAGTGGTGAAGAAATTAACTCGAGATCCCTCAAGTTCTTCCAGTTCTTCATCAGCCTCTTCTTCAGGTTCTTCAAAATCTTCATTAATCTCTTCATCATCAGGTTCTTCAACCTCACAAGTTGCATTAACAGGGACCTTGATGGGAGGTCCCTCAATTGCCAGCCTTGTCTGAGAGGAGGGAAAATGATTTCTAGGCTGAAAATTCCTCCTTGGAACATCTGTATAAGGAGCATGTTGAGCCAATTGTTTCTTGATGGCAATGAGGTCATTAGCAAGCTTTTGTACTAATGGATCTGCATTAGCTCTGGGAGTAGAAGAAGAGGAAGAAGAAGCTCTAGATTTGGAAGGATCTCTTTTCAACTTACCAGACATGATCAAGTCATCTTCAATGCTAACAGCTAATCTTTGATCCTCATCCAATGTTGCAAGGTTGGCTCTCCTCAATGCATAGCTAACTTCAGGAAGTTGAGCATTCAGGAAGAATTTTTTTTGAATTTGATCTACAGGCTGGGTATCTGGTGGGATTTTTTTAATCAGCTTATTGAACCTGGCCACAAATTCTCTCATGGGCTCCTGTGATTCTTTCTTTATTTGAGAAATCTGAGCTAGCAAAGCATGCACATCTTCTACAGGTTTGAAATGGTTCTCAAATCTTGTTCTCATCATGGTCCAACTAGTAATGGCCCCAGTAGGAAGATGATAGAACCAATCTGCCGCATTATCTTGCAAAGTCTCTACAAAAATCCTCACTGAGACATCTTCATGCTCAACTCTGAGGACTCCACATGCAACTATGAAAGCTGCAATATGCTCATCAGGGTGCACCTTGCCATCACCTCTGAACTTGGGGAAGTTCTTCCTGTTACCCCTGGGTAACTCATGCAAAGGTTGAGGAAGGGTAAGAGGCCCAACACGATGGTCCCAAGGTAATGGAATTGCCATCCTTGGAAAAACTTCTTGAAGAGGAACTAAAACACCAGCAAGAATCAAAGCATAGAGATTAGGGCTGAGTTGCTCTTGAGGGATACCACTCACAAGGGTTCTGTTGTCAACAAGAGGTGTGCTTGTAGAACGAGCTCTTCTATTTCTCCCTGTTGAAGGAAGGGGAAAACCTTGCTGCTCCAAGAGTTGAAACTGAGAATATTCAATTCCAAGAGCCCTCCTACCATGTGTAAATCTTAGAGTCACTAGATCAAAAAATGATCAAGAAATATTCTTAAAACTGGAATCCGTCAAAAACGATGAATCCCCAGTAGAGTCACCAAAAACTGTTGGTTGTCAAATAAGGACTTTAATGAAAGCAACAGTCAGGGATAGATGTCCCTCCTCTTTAATGGGAGATGTTCACTTATTTAAAGGAAAAACCTATTTACAAATGTACAACATTTAGTTTTAAAGAGGAACTCTGATATCATGGAAGTGTTTTAAATGACCGATTATCAATACAAAAGGACAGAAGAACTAGGAAGTGGGAAAAGGAAGAGTAGCATTCTCAGGAAATATAGATAGCAAAATAATTCCTTATAAATGCTGAATTAGGATCATATAGAACAAAATCATTTACGTTAAAGCCATAAGATGTTATTTCATAGACACAAAGTTCTAGAGATGACATCCACAAGAATACAAAGCTTCTTGATGTAAAATAGATTAATGATTCAATAATTTCAACAGATAGGAAAGAATGAATAACCACAGATAGAAACAGAAAAGAGAAGTCTTCTTGTATTGATAGATTTTTAACTCTTTTACACTTTCAAAAATAGTCAGAGTTCTAGCCCCTTAGAATGGCGTGGAGAGCTCATTATATAGCTTACAAATTAGTTACACTTGGTAACCATTTCTTTTAACTAAAAGATTAATTAAGGAAATGTTCAATACAATATCCTTAATTAATTTACAAGGAGCTCAGCACTTAAAAATAGAAGAGGAAAAGAGAATCCAGAAGAAGAAACATCCGATTATGGCTGAGGCGGGCCCACTGATTTGAGGATCCGATATCTGAATTTCTTCAATGCTTCAGCTATCTCCATACCTCGTGGGATTGTTGTGTTGGTAGTGGCATGAGACCAAGTACCTAGACATTTTTCCATATCCTTATCGAACTCGGTATGCTCTAGGTATTCTTTATTTGCCTCAGCAATTATAGATTGAAGGAAGAAAATTTCCTTTATCTTCTCTTTGGTAATTAATTCCTCTTTGAACAAGTCTTCTTTGATAAATGTTCTGAACTGAGCTTTGATCTCTTGAAGAGAGAAATGGAACACCTGAGGTTTCATCATGAAGATGACAATGAATATCTTTAAAGGTAGAGGAAACACAAGTTTTGAAAGATTCTCCTTTCTGCCACACATTATTTAATTCACCCAGTGCTTCTTCCAGAACCTTCATTTTCCATTCGACACCGAAAACCCATGCCTTTGACAAGTTATTCTTGGCATCATCAAATACACTGTTGGCCAATAGGATCTTCTCATCAGCTTGGCCCATAAGGTGAAGATCTATAATACAACTAGTCCAGAGCTTCAACTCTTTATCCATAACCTTTATTGAGGAAGTGAGTTTCTGCTGTAGATTAATCACCTTCTCGTTGGCCTTGAAGGCTTCCTCAATGAAATTCAAGCCAGCTATAATCATATCATCAACCATGGCTTCCAAATCCTTTCCATAAGTAGAATACTTATGTATATCTTTGATGCTCTGAACTTCATCCTGGCTGAGAATCATGGGGGGTGGAAGAGCAGCCAGTGGGGTAGGATCCAAAACCTTATCTTTGGCCAATAATGACTTGATAAAGTTGGAAAGAACTTGATTCTATTCTTCCAACTGTTCTATAGTTTTCTTACCCTTCTCTACTCATTCAATAACCTTTGTCACTATTTCTTGAAGGTTATGAACCTCACTCTCAGGAGTGGATTCCCCCATTGGGATTCTAGAAAGCTCTAAATCAGAGACCAAGAGATCCTACTCTACCTTATCAACCTTGGGCTTTGTAACCTCAAGGAACTGTTGGCCTTGAGCATCAGTTACTATCCTTGAAGTGGTCTTGGCTCTTTTAGTTGGAGGGGGAGGAGTAGTTCCTAGCAGAGCTGCTACAACATCAAAATTCAGCCCTGTTATCTGAGAGGAAGATTTCATCTTCCTGTTGTCAAACATGGGTTGCACCTAAGAAAAAGTAGAAGAAGAAGAGGAAGGAAAAAGGGGCCCAAGAGCAAGTGAACTCATGGCACTTAGAGTATTGACCATTGTTTCCTCTAGCAAAGAAGTGGAGGGAGTATCAGGAGCTTCCTTTGTAGAGGAGTCTGCGGTACTAGGAGGCTCTGCACTAGACATTTCCTTTTCTTTTTCAACAGTAACTTCAGGAGTTCCTGCAGGATTTGGCATTTCACCATCATCACTCTCACTAAAAACAATAATGTTCTCTAGTCCTAAAGGTAGGTCTAGATGCTCAAGAAGAGGTTCTTCATCAATTGGTTCCTATTTAACCTCTTTGATCTTCTTTTGGTATACTTGAGTAGAAGAAGGGGTAGATGACTCAGGCTCTTTCATTGAGGAAGAATGAGGGGTTTTCTCAAGAACCTCAGTACTGGTTGTATGTGCTTCCTTCCCTAGTGTAGAGGTGTCTCTGGAAGAAGATCCACCCTGATTCTTCTTGAACTCATGAACCTTCCTATCAAACCAAACTTTAGTTCTTACAAGAACAAGGGCCATAATCTCAACCAAATCATCTCTCTTTTTTTTGTACCAATCCAGATCCTCTAAAGGAGTGTGTTTAATTGTTGTCTCATATTCAAAGGACTGTAATTCCTCATCATCCTCCTTAAGTCCTTCAGGAACTTGGTAGAAGATTGAGATATCTGATTTGTTGTAGAGAGAGTCTGCCATAGTGCCTTCGTCTGGCTTCAAAATCATCTACACAATCAGCCCAGTAATCCTCAGTATCTGGCTTGTGATGATAGTTTATCCTGAGGTTCTGATCAATAAAATTCTTCATATCAAAGCAAGTTCTGGGTCTGAAGAAATGAACAGTGATAGAAGTAATAGCCCTTTCTACATTTTGGGCATCCAAAGTTGTTTTACATGTATAGTTTCCCAAAGAGATAGGGAAATGCAGGCAGTGATCTTCTTGTCTCTGCATGTCCTATGTAGCTTATCAAGCTACCTACATACTTCAACCAGGGCCATTTTATCACTGCAGAACATAGGGAGCTTGAGAGGTGTGCTTTCATAGCCAGCCAACCTGATGTATGAAAACCTCCTGAATTGGATAAAGAAAGACCCATACTTGGCTATAAGGTTCATAGCTTCATCAGAAAATATCCTAGCAATGTTTCCCTCCAAGAGTCTTACAATGTACATGGTGAAAGCATCATTGACTCTTTCAAAATTGTGATTGCTAGCTTCAAGGGTAAACTAAGGGTAATATGCATAAATAGGCTCATTCTTCTGGCCCTCTATGTAGGTGAAACCAAACCACTGCCAGGATGTAGCCAGGGTATACATGAGATAAGAAGTCATATAGAACTTCTTAGTCTGTTGAACACTAGACAACTACTCAGTCAAATTCATGCAAATAATTTTGGCCCAATTAATGTTCTACTTGCCCTCGCAGATGATGTTTATGAAGGGGCACATCCAGAAGTGAAACTCATTGGTGGAAGGAAACCCCATGATACGGGTGAGAAAAATAATAAATTCAGATAGCTCCTCATTAAAATCAACCCTGTATAATGCCTTGGAGAGTCGGGATGCTCCCTTCTTAGGGTTCTTTAACCATGATTTTTCTATACGTGCCTTGTATTTGTCACTGTCTTGGTCAAATAGGGTTTGAGCTTGGGCATGAGTGAGAATTATGGAATCCTCAGTCTCTGGAATGCGTAGGGCAGTAGCAATGGCAAAAACATCTAGTTTTGTAATTAATTCCCCATGCACATTGGTGAGTTCCTTAGTATCCTGGTTAAAATGGGCTCCGCAGGCAAGCACCATGTTTCTCACACTGTATAGAGATAGGAAAACCAGCTGCGTATGCAAGTCCACTGTCACTGATCATTTGTGCCATGGGAGTAGGATTAGAGCATGTTAATCTGCCCCAAAAATCCCCAAAATCTAAGTGTCGAACCTCACTATCTCCAATATCAGGTACAAAGGTCTCAAGAGGTGACACATGTTCCTGACCTTGAAACTTGATCTTCATTTTTGTAATGCACAGGGGAATAGCCTTCCAAGATCAAAATCATGATGAGAATGCAAGGGATACAAGGGCACGAGCAAACGAACTTTAATGGCAAGGATTCAAGCAAGAGATGGCAAGCGAGCAATGTGACAAATGCGTAGGAGATAGTCTCAATTAAATAGCCATTTAGGAGAGAGAAGGTCATTAAATGTGCATTAAATTCACCTTGCACTGACTCAAAAAGATGAAAAGTGGGAAAAGTGGAGAAAACTGGCCTGGAAAGCCTTTGGTACATTTAGGACATGAGGGATGCGAAGATGCAATCCTAGCCAATGACGTGGGGATGTAGGCCAAATGAGCATGGGTGGTCCAGGAACTTAGATAAATGAAGGATGTGAGGGACGTGAGGATGTGATTCAACCGATGCATGCATGATGGTGGGAGAAAGATGGGAACAGAAAGCCTAGATGCATTTGGGATAGATGGGACAAAATTACGAGAAGTACCTGATGCGGCTGATGTCAATGATCAGGTAAAAGGAAGTCTGGGTGAACTTGGGAAAAATGGGACAAGAAGTTTCAAAAAAGCTGACAGTTAGGAATTTGCGGGGAAACAGCCGATAGATGAATAGAAGGTCTAGAGGTACTTGGGACATGAGGGACAAAAATGTTTGACAGACCCACAAGTCACCAAAAAGACTCCAAAAAATGCAATTTTCACTATCTCTTCAAGTTTTCTCTTCATTAGAACATTACTAAAGGTGCCAACTCAAAATTTTCAAAATTATCACTTTCAAAATAGGGGGAAATTTTGAGAGGACAACACTACCTATATCATGGAAGCAACAAAAGAGTGAATGCGAGAAGAACGCGAGAGGAAATAACTATGTACAAACAAATAATGTGCATGCAACACACTTGGAGGAAGTAAAACTACTCTAATATATACAAAATGATCTAACAAACATAATGAAATGGTTTGAGATAGATCCCATTTACTAGGATTTACAACGCACCTCCATCAAGATCAGTTAACTCAAAAGAGTTAGCCTCCTTGCACAAATTGATGGTGTATGGGCCACTCCAAAGTGCATCAAAATTTGAATGGCACCCTGATTCAGCTCTGTCAGCATCCCATTTCAAAACCAAATCACCAACCTTGAAATTTTGAGGACTGGCCTTTCTATCCAACCATTTCTTTGTTGCTTACTGGTGTTGTTTTAGGTTGATCATGACAGAGTTTCTTAACTCTTCAAGATTAACTAGCTCTGTCATTTTGATTTCTCTCTAGTCCACGTCTTCAAATTCCAGTTGTTGGGCAAGTTCTAATGAATTCAACTCTAGTGTCAAAGGAAGGGTAGCCTCCTTGTCATAGAAAAGCTTGTAAGGCAAAGTTCATATTGCCTTTTTATTGTAATTCTATCTACCCAGAGCATGTGTGAGACCTTTGTATGCTAATGTCTTTGGTTGATGTTCATTGTGCACTTCATGATTATAATCAAGTTCTTATTTGTTGAATCTACCAAACCACTGCCTTGAGAGTAATAGTTGGAAGAGGTTTTTAGATAAATTCCCATATTAAGAGCCCAATCAGTGATTTTGGTCCCAAGGAAGGCTTTGCATTATCAGAGATAATGGTTTGAGGAACGCTAAACCTTGTGATTATACCTTCGCGAAAGTCAAGGATGACTGACTCGGTTGATTCCTTGAGTGTGACAATTTGTGTCCATCTAGTGAAGTAGTCAATGGCTGTCAACACCCACTTATGTGTAACACTTAAAGGTGGATTGATCACACCTATAAAGTCGAGACCCCATTTCACAAAATACTGATCCATTTGGATTAGTTGGAGGGGAAGCGCTGCCAATATTTTCTTTCCTGCAAAGAAAGTGCATTCCTTGCATTTTGTGACCAACTTGTGTGCATATGCAAATAGATTAGGCCAAAATATACCTGTCATTATTGTCTTCATCACTGTAGTTTTTGAAGAGAAGTGTCCACCAAAGAATCCATCATAAAATTCTGCTAACACCTTTTTAGTCTGCGCGTCATTGATACATCTTAGCAACACACCATCAATATTCTTATTAAAAATAAGTCCATCAATCAAAACATAAGGGATATATTATAACCTCAAATGTATTCTCTTTTCTTTGTTTAAACCAGGATGGTATGCGCCCTCAGAAAGAAATGTGATCATGTCCTTCATCCAGTCACGTGCGTCATGATTTGTATTTTTTCAAGTTCTGCACATGGGAGATTATCATCCAAGAATTAAAAAGTCTAAGATTCATTTTGCACATGTTCAGCAAGCTTCCTATAGACCGCACTACCTCTTACCAGTTTTGCGGCTTTGATAGTCACATCATATATCATGATTTTGGTCACCCATCGTTCTCTTTTCTCACTAACTTATTCTCCCATGATGAAGTATCTGATAGAAGAGTGGGAGAGTAACACCTTAATATGATTTATGGAAAGTATACTTTTGAATTTCTTGAGCACATGCATAAAGGAGAAGACTTGCTTCTCTGTGTGATTGTATTTTAATTCATAATCCTTTAGTTTCTGGCTAAAGCAAGCCACTAGTTGTTCCATCCCTTGTTCATTTTCTTATGTTAGGATAGTAGCAACACTCGTATCAACGCCATAAGCATAAATAATGAAATCCTTGGAATAATCTAGGCTAATGAGTTTTGGTACACAAGAAATATCTTGCTTGATTTTGTTGAATATTTCTCTTCCTTCTACTATCCATCTGAAGGCTATTCCCTTCTTGAGCATCAGGGTGATGGGCCAAATTAGTCCTACAAAGTTAGGAATGAAATTACTAACAAAATTGATCTTATTGAGGAAGGACTGCAAGGCCTTTTTATGCGCCGACAAGGAAAGAGATAGGATGGATGAAATGGGCTCAGGATCAATTGTCATGCCATCATTTGAAACCACATGGCCCAAGAGCTTACCCTGTGCCACTGCAAAATTACACTTCCTGGGGTTAAGAGACACCCTTAATTTTTTACACCTCTCAAAGAATTTCTCCAGGTACACCATATGATCCGCGCTCTACTTTGAGAAGAAAATGATTTCATCTAGGTAAATTGGGATGAACTCATTGATGTAACCTTTGAAGTAAATATCCATGGTGTGTTAAAATGTGGCATCCACATTTGATAGACCAAAGGGCATCTTTTGATATGCATATGTTCCCCACCTTATTATAAACACTATTTTGAATTGATCCTCTTCCTTGAACAAGATCTGATTGAAACCTGAATACCCATCTAGCATTGAGAACCTCTATGCACTGGCCATAGTCTGTAGAATTTTTTCCATTGAAGGAAAAGGATAATGATCCTTTAAAGATGCCTTGTTCAAATATCTGAAATCAACACAAAGTTTAATTTCACTATTCTTCTTTTGTACTAGAACTAGATTCACGACCCAAGTAGAGTAATTGATGGGAAAAATAATTTTTTCCTCAATGAGTTTGGATAATTATTTTCTCATGAGGGGCTCTATTCCTAGATTGAATAGTCATAGCTTCTATCTAAGGAGCTTGATATCAGGATCAAGGTCAATGGAGTGTTGAGCAACACTTGGATCAAAACCTTTGAGGTCTTCATACTCCCATGAGAATTTATCACTGTATTTTTGATAGAGAGAGATGAAGGTCTGCTTTTCATCATGTGTGCAAGCTTTACTAAGCAACAACTCTTTTCCTCGCGCAATAGTGATTGGGGAGAAGTCTTCTTGCGTAACGCTGTTGGGTATTAAAATTGTACTTTAACAAATCATAGTCAGGGGACAGTAAGTCCTTCCTCTTTAATGGGAGAGTTTCCCTTATTGAAAGCAAGCAACAAAACTTATATACAAATGTATAGCTTTCAAAGTGTGGATTCCTAATACTTTGAAACATTTTATGCCCAAAGATCATCAATGCGAAAGAATGGAAGAACTAAGGAGATGAGAGAGGAAGAACATAACAATACTTTCAGGAAATATAGATAGCAGAGTATAACCTTATATGTATTGATCAAAGGAGATTCAGAATGGAATCATTCACGTTTATAACAGATATAATTTCACAGACACAAAGTTCCCAAAATCATATTAACAAGAACTCAAAGTTTCTTATCATGCAAAGATGGATGATTCACAAATTCAAACAAGGAAAGAAGGAATAACAGAGGAAGAAAGGGAAAAACTTCTGTATTGATTACTTTCAAATATATTACATCTACAGAGTACCAGGATCTTACCCACATAATGACATGGAGAAGCCATTAAATAATCCTAAAAAATAGTTACATTCAGTTTCTTGGTTCTTGCAGAAGTGTTAATGGCGGAAAAAAACAATGTTATTTAATGTAGTCATTAAACCTATTTTGTAACTTCAAATATGAGCCATCCATGTGGAAAAGATCTAAACTGAATCGGGCCTGAGGGTGCCTTTTGTATTTTGTGACTTTGTAGAGATTTTGTATTTTTTCACATTTTGGTCCTCCCATCCACTTTTGATATAGGCCTGACACGTGGCTTCACTTGAGTGGCGACGGAGTCATGGCTCACTTTTACAATTTTAACTCTTTTCAAAGAAAATCTCAAAAACTCAAAGTTCTCCGCTTTGAATTTTCAACGCGGGCTCAAGAACCTAGCGGAGTCGTGGATCATTTTATAACTTTTAACTCTCTTTTTGGAAATAAAACAAAAATTCCCAAATTGCTCCAATGGCCTGCCTTAGTGCTTTGAATTTTCAATGGTGGAGTTGTGGCTTACTCTATACTTTTTACTTTTTCAAACAAAGCCGAAATATTTAAATTTCTCTAACGATCCACCTCTCCACTTTTGACTTAAAAATGGCCATGTGTCCCTTTACAGGCCTTAGGAATTCTTTTTTACATTTTAATCCTTTCGTCATAATGCCTCAAAACACGAAAAGGGCCCGTCTTTCCGCCTTTGACCTTTCAAAGCATCAAAACACAAAAAGGGCCCACCTTTCCACCACCACTTGTTTCAGCCAATCAGGATCCTTCGGGCCATGGGGCCAATTTGTCACTTTTGCAAAAAATAACAAAAAGTGACAAGTTTAAAATATAAACCTACCACGCCGCATCCAATCAGAGATGTCCACGTATCTATAGATGTCACAATAGAATTTGATTCCCGTCATTCATGACTGTGGAAAAATAAAAATGAAAGGGAAAACCCCACTGTTTGCACCTGAATTTCAAATTCTTCTCCATGGAATGAGAAACTGAAAACAATACTAGGCTCGAAATGATCCACAACCAAAGAGGAGGATTGAAAACAACATTTGAATGAAGGAAAATATTTTCAAGCATCCAGATGGGGAAATAGAAAATACTTCAAATTGCAAAGACTAAATAATTTTCAAGAGAAAGGGTGAGATTAAAACCGAGCACCCACGACTTCAAAGCATGAATTTCTCCAAGGCACCAACTCAAAATTCACAAAACTTGACTTCAAAAAGAGGGGGATTTTGAGGGCGACAACAACTAGATCTTTCTGGGGATGACTTAAAAGAGGAATGAGGCAAGATCAAGAACCATAGAAAAACTTTGGGAAAGCAGACCAGTGCCTGTTCCATTGGGAAAATAGAGTCAAAGGAAAAACCAATACAGAAGACAACACACACGCAATGGGAAAAGAAACAAACCCAAAAAGGAAAGACCAAAAACAAAACACAAAAGAACGGCCAAAAATCAAACACTGTACACAATAAATAGAAGGACTTCCTAATGACCTAGGACTTGAACAACTTCAAATATTTCCCACTATAAGGAAGTGGGAGAGAAGATCCATCCATATTATCCAAGTAGAAATAATTTTCTCGAGCAAAGTGTCTGATTTTGAAAGGACCAAGCCAAAGAGAATCAAACTTTCCATGGATTCCTCGAGGTTCATGTTTTTTGTCCCACAGTAGAACAATGTCTCCCAATTGAAAATCTCTTAGTCTAGCCTTCTTATCAAATAAATCTTTCACCCTTAGCTTGAAAGGTTTGATCCCAGGTCTCAGAGGGATATAGTGTTGTATCTCCCTTACTTGAAAAGCCTTGAGATCATAATATGAATAGGAAAGAACATCAACATACTTTTTTAACAAGTTCATTGCTTTCTTCTTTTCTTCCTCAGTGCATCATTTTCCAATATTCACCATCTTGGGTTCCTCATGACTTCCAATATTAATCTTTTCACATTCAGTAGACTGTCGAGATCCTTGAGGAGCTTTAGACTTAATGTACCTATCATGCTTATGAAAAAGATCTTCCAAAGTCACCAGCCCTTTAGGGATCTTGTTACCTTTCAATTTGATGCAGCCATCTTGATCCATCTCTTCCTCGATATCATCTTCATTACAGGGCACATAATCTCTAGGAAAAGTCTCACTTCCTTCAAAATATAATTGGTTGAAGCTATCCTTAAGCTTCAAGAATGAGAGAAAGTGTTGATCATCATTGAAAACCTACCAGTTGCTTGCATTATCTGGTACACTGGGCCTATGAATCATTTCAATGGTAAATTTCTTCTGAGAGAAATCTGGGTGAGGAATCAACAAATATCCTGAGACAACTAGAAGATCAGCTCTAGTATTCTTCTCTCTTTGCACAAATTTAATGGAGAAAACATCAAGAAACTCAATGGAATCCCAGACAAGATTTCTATAATGTTTCAATCTCCTATTCTTCACTTGAAAAAGATCTTTGACTTGTTTCATAACCAGCTCTGTATCTCCATTAGCAAAAAGATTCTTCACTCCCATTTATTTTTCCATGTTCAACCCAAGGATGAGAGCCTCATATTCAGGTGTATTATAAAACAAATATTCAAAGAGAAAGGATGAATCTTTCCTTCTAGAGAGATCAACACCACTCCAGATCTAGAACTAGCTAAAGAACAACTTCCATCAAACTCTAGAGTCCAAATGCCATTGGGATCATGAATCACTCCCTTAGGAAGTTTTGCCTCATCTTGTGACATAATCATATAGTTACCATGCCCTATATCTTCATAGAGTATTTGTGCTTTTGGATCATCAGTCTTTTGCACAAAGTATTCAATATGTTTATTAGGTAGCAGCTTCTTCATTTTTCCATTAACAGAGATCAAAGCATGCGACCAATCCATATGAATTTCACCTCCAACCTCCTTAACAGAAAATTCTACTCAGCAACATCCCATATGAGGGAGGAATATCAACAACCAAAATAGTGGCTAAGACCCTTTTCTTTGGAAAAGCAGCAAAAGCTACTTGTGCATCTTTAATTCTTCTAACCAAAGGCACTTCTCTACTCTCCATGGAATAACATGAACCAAAGGTACGTGTTAGAGTCAGGCCCAAAGAATGGGCTACTTTTTTAGGCATTATATTGTCTGATGCTCCTGATTCTATGATACAATTACTGAGTTTATGGCTAACTATGAGAAGAATCACATAGAATGGTTCAATTTTCTCATTAGGGGAAGTGACTGCAACAACAAGGCTTGGTTGAGGTAAGGAAGAGGGAGTGGGAAAAATACCTTTATAAGTATTAGATGAGGCTTTAGATTTGGAATTGATAAATTTTACCATTTTAGCAAAGACTTTTGGATGGGTCTGGTAAAATTCTGCCTCTAAGATTTGGATTTTGGTATTTTTGAGGTGATCAATGATATCAAAAGATCTAGAGGCTGATGGGGCATCACTACTAGGAACAGGAGACACTTTTGATTTATCAACTTTAGGTTTTGAAGGACAAGAAGTTTTGGAAACAGAAGTAGAAGAAGGAGAATTAACATTACTCACCTTTTGTGTGGAGGCAGTGGGAATAGGAGCTCCTATTCTCACAACTATTGGAATACTTATAGGATACTCTTTATATTTCTTAGCAGGTTGTACCACTTTTTCTTTTCTGTTCACTTTCTCCTGAGTCATGACAACATATGACTCAGTATTCATATCTGCAAATCTTTCATCATATTCATCTTTGCCATCCATACCTTCAGTGGTAAGGAAATGAACTTGAGATCCAATAAGCTCCTCTAGTTCTTCATCAAACTCTTCTTCTGGTTCTTCATAGAGTTCATTAAAATCCTCATCATTAGGTTCTTTAACTTCACAAGTTGCATTGACTAGAACCTTTATGAGTGGGCCTTCAATAGCCAATCTGGTCTGAGAAGGAGGTAACTGGTTCCTAGGCTATAAATTATTCCTTGGGATGTCTTGGCAAGGTGTATGTTGAGCCAATTTCATTTTAATGGCAATGAGATCATTTTCCAAATTCTGTACTAATTTTTTTGAGTTGGCCCCAAGAGAGGGAGAAGAAGATGCCTTAGACTTGGAAGGTTCTCTTTTCAATTTACCAAAAATGATCAGGTCATCCTCAACAATGATAGCCAACCATTGATCAGCCTCCAAAGTTTCAAGGTTACTCTCCTTAGTGCATAACTCACTTTAGGTAACTGGGCATTGAGGAAGAAATTTTTTTGGATTTGATCCATTAGATGAGTGTTCTATGGAATTTTATGAATTAGCTTGTTGAATTTTGCCACAAACTCCCTCATGGGATCGAATAGTTCCTTATTAATATGAGATATTTGAGTGAACAGAGCATGCACATCTTCAGCAGGTTTGAAACATTGCTCAAACTGAGTTTTCATGGTGTTTCAATTAGTGATCGACCCAACAAGAAGATGATAGAACCAATCAACAACATTGTCCTGCAATGTCTCCACAAAAATCCTGATAGAGACATCTTCATGTTCAACCCGAAGAATTCCACATGCAACAATGAAGGCTGTAATGTATTCATATGGATGAACCTTCCCATCACCACGAAATTTTGGATAACTTTTCTTGTTACCCCTAGGTAACTCATGCAATGGCCGAGGAAGAGCAAGAGGCCCAACCTATTGTCCCCAAGGTAAAGGGGCTGCCATCTTTGGAAAAAATTGACTGAAGGGGAACTAAAACACTAGCAAGGATCAAAGCACAAAGATTAGGAATGAATTGTTCTTGAGGAATGCTATTCTTGGAATTTATATCTTTAATAGGAGGTGTTCTTGTAGAACAAGTTCTTCTGTTCCTTCTTGCTAGAAGAAGAGAGACATTTTTTTGCTCCATAAGTTGAAAATGGGAATCTTCTATTTTGAGAGCCTTTTTACCACGAGTATATCTTAGATTCACTAGATCAAAAATGATCTTCAAGTTGTTATTTTAGAAAGGGATATGTTTGAAATGAAATCCCCAGTAGAGTTGCCAAAACCTGTTGGGTCTCAAAATTGTACTTTAAAAATCATAGTCAGGGGACAGTAAGTCCTTCCTCTTTAATGGGAGAGTTTCCCTTATTGAAAGCAAGCAACAAAACTTATATACAAATGTAAAACTTTCAAAGTGTGGATTCCTAATACTTTGAAACATTTTATGCCCAAAGATCATCAATGCGAAAGAATGGAAGAACTAAGGAGATGAGAGAGGAAGAACATAACAATACTTTCAGGAAATATAGATAGCAGAGTATAACCTTATATGTATTGATCAAAGGGGATGCAGAATGGAATCATTCACATTTATAACAGATATAATTTCACAGACACAAAGTTCCCAAAATCATATTAACAAGAACTCAAAGTTTCTTATCATGCAAAGATGGATGATTCACAAATTCAAACAAGGAAAGAAGGAATAACAGAGGAAGAAAGGGAAAAACTTCTGTATTGATTAATTTCAAATCTATTACATCTACAAAGTACTAGGATCCAACCCATATAATGACATGGAGAAGCCATTAAATAATCCTAAAAAATGGTTACATTCGGTTTCTTGGTTCTTGCAGAAGTGTTAATCGCAGCAAAAAATGATGCTCTATAATGCAGTCGTTAAACCTATTTTGTAACTTCAAATATGAGTCGTCCACGTGGAAAAGATCTAAACTAAAGTGGGCCTGAGGGTGCCTTGTGTATTTTGTGACTTTGTAGGGATTTTTCATTTTTTTTCATTTTGTCCCGCCCATCTACTTTTGAGATAGGCCTAACACGTGGCTTCACTTGAGTGGTGACAAAGTCGTGGCTCACTTTTACAATTTTAACTCTTTTCAAAGAAAATATCAAAAACTCAAAGTTCTCTGCCGACCTGCCTCTCCACTTTGACTTTTCAACGTGGGCTCAAGAACCCAGTGGAGTCGTGAATCATTTTATAACTTTTAACTCTCTTTTTTGAGGAGGAGTTGAATGGGCATGGCATACTAGAGATGGAGATGTGCATGCGGGATTTATGGAACAAACTCTCCTCAGGGATAGCTGGAGGTACTCAAAAGAATATTCAGTTGTTGTACTTCTTGTATGCACTCTTCTCATGAAAGGCATGTAGGGATATTAAAAAAAAGATCTGTAAATGTTGGGAGTCACCAGATGTTTTTGAAATGAGCCTCCAAAGGCTGAAATACTAAGTCCACACACCAGAACTTAGCAATATAAAATTCAAGCTTTCAATGCTTGTCCCACTCGGTGTGTCAGAAACTAATTTTCTTCAAACTTGCACCCGTATCTCAAATATGAAAGGATCAAGTTGTCTGAGATCACAATGGAACCATCTCTAAGTTGTAGGACCTTGCGTGCTTGAGACAAATCTCCAAAGAAGGCAAGTTCCTCTATCTATTTCTACTGCTACTACTAATCCTAATGCTGGAAGGGGAAACTAAGCTAATAATGTTAAAGGACTAGGAATAGAAGGATAACATGAAAGAAAACTACACTAAAAGGTGATAACACCAGAAAATATAGATGGACACCATTTGTTATGAGAAAAAATGAATGGAAATGTATGAAAGAAGGCTAGACACATGTAACACAACTTAAAATGCATCTACCAAATCAATTTCATGGGACAAAACCAAATAAGGAGATGCAAGGGATGTAGAATGGCACAATCAAACACAATGCAAAAGAAATGTAAGAAGAAGGAATTTAATCACATTAGGACAAAGAATAGTCATAAAATGATACTTCTATTACTTCCAGAAATGCACAGAGTTGTTATAATGGTGAAAGAGGCCAATATCCACATGCAAGAGCCAGATCCAGAGGTCTGCAACTCAAAATACAAAAAGTGTGAAGTCCTTAGCAAAGTGCATAAGGATCCAAAGTGTCTAGCATAAAAAATGAGCCTAGCTCTTACATTTATAGATGAATGCGTGAAAGAAGAGGAGAAGGAGGGAAAATTTGAATTTGAAATGTAACCACCAACAAGAAGCATTCAATGCCTACAAATCCATCTGGAAATATATCAAATGCACCTCCCTAGGTCTATTTGGCATGTTGAATAAGAAAGGAGGGAAAATAATATCAAATCGGGTGGTTGGAGAAATTAAATTTTCTCATCAATTCTTAAAAAGACATTTTCCCATTTCTCACCTACCATATCCACCAAGAATTTGAATTTGAATGTCTAGCATTGTAGCCTACATCAGCAGCAATCGATTGAAACTAGGCGTGCACTGATCAGAGATCTATAGAAAAAGATACGGCTGTTAGAATTTTTTCAGAGTCACCTACACACGTAAGACACGTGGTGTGCGCGGATTGGCTGAAAGGATGGCCAACTATGCAAATGTTTTTTTGTTTCTACCATATGTCACTCAATGATTTATTGCAAGGATTTGGCACCCTGTTAGCGTGCTTTGATTAGTTACGTGTGGCACACTCAAGCATGTCAGAAGATGATCTGGCATAGAAAGGTGCAAGGAGGGCGTGAAGAAGGGCACCAAGATGTGTGTTCAGAAGAAATTAGAGGAAGGTGCGTGTGATGGACGTGGGAAAAAGAGGTAAAATGATGAGCGAAGAATGAATGGTCAAGGCACAACTATTACAAGGTAATGTGCGGGGCATGTAAGAAGACCAATGACTTAGCTGATTGAAGTAAGTATGAGGCACACACATAGGATGAATAGCTACTAGGAAGAAGGCAGATGCACAGGAGATGTGCGCAAGGTGAGAGAGGAACAAGGAGGAAAAGGAAAGTAGAAAGGGAGAAGGGGAAGTGCACAAGGGCGCGTGAGGAAAATAAGGGGGGCATGCGGGGAAGCTGCAACCAATGGAATGTGCCAAGTGAGCTTGAGCATGCAAAACCTTGCAATGAATAGCTCAGAGCCAGTATATGTTTTTAAGTTACCCAAATAACTAGAAGAGTTATTAGGATAACAGAAACCTATACCCCCTTCAAAATATTACAATGTTTGTTCCTATGTCTAATATTATTCCTACATTTAGTGTGCACACCCATGGATATTCCCCTTCTTCTTATAAAACAAGGGACTTTGAGCATCTTGTTCATAATTTACATGCCCAAGTTTTACAATTATAGTGAGGTGTCTCTACCTCTTATATTTTTATAGACTCTAGTTAATTTCTTCATGACCCACTTGCACCCAAAGTGGACTCTTATCCTTTACCTATTGGTTTTGTATCTCATAAGCTTCCTATTTATGATGGAAAAAATGACCCTAAACAACACTTTCATTATTTCCATTTTTTTTGATGATGTAGGAGCATATGAATATAGCCTATGATCATAATGTAAACATTATTATTTTTGAGAAATCATAGCATTTTCCCTCCAAAAAAGCTAAATTTGAATATTTGAGTGTGGTAGACATGGTCATATGGAGTTATAAAAATTTATACAACTATTTTCCAGGCTCCAGCTGTAAATCACTCCAGTAAACTCATGGATATGTTGGATGAAGAGATAAACATGTTTGACAAGGTAAGAGGGCAGTTGAGAAAATGGAGGAAGTTAGTTCTAACCAATTCTAAGCTTGTAAATAGTTCTACAATGGTGGAATTAGAAAAGGGATAGAGATGACTAATTAAATATAGGAGAAGTTGAATAATGTCAAAGGAGAGTGTGAGTGATGTGGTCTTGGTGTATCAAGACTTTAGTAGGCATTCTTGGCAAGAGTAGACTGTATTTTTATATGAAATTCATGTGATTAGGAAGAAATATGAATGGAGTGAAAATTTTTATTATCATTTGAAGTTGTGTTCATGTTTTATGATGTGTTTTGGTATCTCAAGGGTTAATATTCCTATAATTTTTCTTAGCACTCTTAAATTTGGGTTGTAATCTGTCTAATTCTTATAAATTGCAAGTGTTTTCTATGTAAAGCTTAGTGTACAGGAAGAAGGGAGCACTTTCATATAAATTTCCATAAAGAAGAAACATGAAAAGAGGTCCTAAAAAGTTTATAAAATTGGTTTTAGGTGATAAGGAGCTTCCTAAATTGGGACAAGTCATTTTTTCTCCTCCCGGGGTCTTAGAAATCCTCAACTAGGGTTTGATTTGAAAACTTCATAACTTTTGAATGGTAGAGATTTATGGTCTAAAATTTGAAAATAATCATGAGAGGAGAGTGTAATTAAGTTCAGAAAAGTTTTTGGGTCATTTGGATTCAATACATGTGAGTTATTGATGACAGTCCTAGGAGGTAAGATTGTATGATTTAGAGGTCTAATTGAGTTAGCACAAGATGTAGCTGGAAAAAATTGGTTAAGACTCGAGAGTTTAAAATTTGTGAGGTTATAAAACATAATAAAGGGAATCTAAAAAAAATTTAATTTTTTTTAGAAAATTCAAATTTTTCATTTTATGGCCAAAACTTGTCCATTTTATGATTTTGGGTATAATTAGAAAACAATATTTTATGAACTAGGAAAAATATCTTGGGAGTTGAAATCTAAAACTTTATGAGCAACATCAATACAATAAAGTGTATCAAAAAAATTACCAGCAATATTTTTATATGGTTCAAGGAGAAACAAGGTCTACATTTATCTCTAGGAAGACCTAGTTGACTGAGCATAACAGGCTAATAACGAGTGAAAGGTATGAGCTTGGGTTTTTGGATTAGAGACTGTTATTTATAAGATTAAACATGGAGATATGAGAGTGATAAAAATTTCTAACTAGTCATCCATTGTCTAAACAATCTCAAGTCACTACCTCACTAAAGAGATATGTATGTGCTAGGAAGAAGTTAATGACTGTGTGTACATATCATTTCATATGTTGGTTTACATGATAAATGATTCATAACTTGATATATGGAAGAGAGGATTGTTCTTGAGTAAGGATCTCAGATCATATAAAGGAATGCATTAATACAGATTCATATTCCAGAAAAGGAAGAAAAACTCAACTTGTATGCTAAGAGAAGGAAGGTCAAAACAAAGCACCTAGAATAGAAACTGTATGAAAGGATTGGGAATCAAAGTCTAAATTACAATCAGTGAAAATAATTTGAGACAATATGTAGGTACCAAAAGGAAATAAATAATAATAAAAGAGATGAAGGTATGCAAGTACAACACAAGAAGACTCTAGAGAAGATACTCCAAAAGTACATAGAGAAGGTTTGCAGGTCAAGTAAGCATTTATTGTTCATTGCTTTACAGATTCATGATGAGGTATGATCCATCCCTGTATATCTGAAACATTCCATATCTTGACCTTTGTGGAAGGAATTGATTCTTAATAGTCTAAGTACTATAACATTAAAAAACCCATTGAATGATTATGTGTGATTGAAATAAAGTAAACAAGGAAAGTGTAGGGTTATGCGATCATGTAAAGCTAGTTACAAAGAAGATGAAGAAATAAAGTTCTAGGAGGTTACTTGTACATTGTGAATGGTGTTTTCTTGGAAGGTGCATGTTAGAGCTATAAGAGGTAAGAATGCAAGTAAGTTCTCAATTACACCAGAGAATATTATTACCATTTGATAATAGTTGAATAAGTTTGTTTGAAGGATCAATAAGGTGACTTCATTTGGATAGAGACATCATCTAAAGGTTGAAGAAGATCAAATTATTGATAAATGACTTATCCACCTCAAATATACATAAATTCCATAAAGTGATCCTCATGGGCACATTGGTTGGTTTAGTTCCATTTGAATGTAAAGTGATTTATAGACCAGAATATTTAGTATTTGCATGCAAATAGATGATTGGGAACTTTATGAACTTGTATATGTATACTAGGAAGGTGTAAGGTGTCATCACTTGCTTAGTTTTTTCTTACAATGATGTACTATTTACTAATCTTTTTCCTAGAATCCTCAAGGAATTAGTGACTATGTTTTACACTATAATACTATGCTTAATAAAATGAATAATATCTTAGGTGATAGTGAAATCCAATATTTATTGATACAGGAGCAACACTCCTAGCTTGTACCTAGGGTGACAACATCTAATTTTGGTTATATATTATATTGATAGGTTCTAGGGGTCATTATGTTTCATTTAGGTATGTTGGTTATGAATAAGTATCTTAGGGGTAATTTTGGGCTTGCAATTGGTGTTTTAATGTAATTCTTGGAGCATTAAAGAGGTGTTATGGGTTTGTAACAAGTCTTAGTGGATCTAGACATCATAATAATGTTATAGGTCATATGAAATTCAAGTTTTAGTCTAGATGAGGCTTGTAATGAAACATTAAAGGTTAAATAAGTGTGTGTTAAGGATATTAAGGGGCTTAATTTTATTGAACATGGATTCTTGGAGGTATTTAAGGCCTATTTTGTAACTAAATCGCCATCATTCGAATGATCATAGAATGGAAAAATATCTCCAAGAAACTTTGAAGGATAAATTTGTTGTGTACATAGTTGGTGATTGATTATTCTTGTTCTTGAGCATTGTGTTTGATCAATAACTCTGTTCATGTGATTTAGAAGTAGTGTATATATGGTAAGTAAACTTAGATTGTGTTTTTCCATTGATTTTTGAGATATTTTACAGTTATTATCAGTGATAAAATTTTGGAAACATAGTACAAATCTATGACAGGCCATAAGGAGATTATTAAGATCGAGATGCTTTCATTGGTGCAAGATTATTGTGTAACAGGGTGATGAACATGATCAAGAGAGGATTAGATATATTTCACTGACCCATTTCATGCTATCATAGGTCAACATGGTAAGTTAATTGTTATTTTATTTTTACAAGTTGATATATGACAAGATCCCCTGCTTATGAGGGAAATGACAGTGTGATTTATAATCATTCCCGAGTTTTGGAGATAGTGTTAACCTGACTGGTAAAGAAATAACTTGGAGGAGGGTAAGATAAGGCTCAAGGTGTAAATTTAGGTCTTGGAAAGGAGGATACTTTATTTGGTGACAAATTACACTCTCCCAGGTTTATTAGAAATGCTGACTAGGGTTTGTGGAAATGAATGATTAGAGGGTGTTAGAAAGTAAACCAAGCTTTGTGCTCTTTAAGTAATCCATGTGGAGTCTTAATAGGAAGGAATTTTGTGATTAGTAACTTTGAAATCCACCTAATCAATAGGAATACATGACAATCATTCTGGTAGACCTGTAGATGTGCATTGACAACCTAGGGATTAGTGATGATTTGGCATTTGAAGGGCTTGAAGATTGAGTTGGTTTAAGAAAATTGGAATAAAAAAACCTAAGACCCTTCCCTCACTAATTTCAGAGGTTATAAATCTTGAAGATTCTACCATTAGCTATTGTCTATGACAGTTTAGGGGAAGACAATAAGAGAGGATTATTGAAAGATATAGGGCTTGACAGTTAGGGCATTTCAAGAAGGATCTAAAACTTGGAATTGATAGAGAATGTCAAAAGATGAATAAGAAAGGAGAATCAAAAGGAAAAGTAAAAAAACTCCATTTAATTCCCAATTTTTGGATGGAAAACACCTATAATCAGTTTTAAGATACTAAAGGCCTAATTTGCAATTGAAAGAATGATTTTGAAGGAAATTATTATAAGGAAGAACCTCTAAAACTTTGCACACAATAAGAATACCCAAATGGGTACTAGAAAATTTGCATAGTGTGATAAGTGAGATTATGAATCAAAATTTATCTCAGAATAAATATTAAAACAAGGCTAGAAGGGATTTAAGCTAATAAAGAAGGTGATAATAAAGAAAATTGACCTAACCAAGGAATTGAGCCAAGAAATTTATCCTACACCTCAAACAAGATAAAAGGTGTTAGGAAAAGTAATTAGTTGGTTTTGGATAAGTGTAGAATGCTCCGACTATCAACCTACTAGGATCAAGTTGCTCAATAAGTCTAGAAAGGTAGTTTGGCAAAGAGGTAAGTCATTTGAGCTTCTTGATTGGTTTTTAGTCACTTTTCCTAACCCCTTAAACTCCCAGGCATGTCAGAATATCACCCAGTCTGAACTGGGCACTCACCTGAGGTGCATGCAGGCACCGAGCCCCTCCTTTATTTGAGCTTTGTGAGAATGTTCATCATTAATAGATAGGTAATGCATAAGCATAAATGCATACATTCTATAACAGAGATAAAGAACATCAAATCCACATACAGATGCACCAAAATATGAAGGAAAAAATCATATCTGAACCATGAGTATTATCCAGAACACAAGGGTTTAGACCCATAAACATAATAAAGAACACCGATATTCAAAAAAATCCACCATATATTGATTATGAATGGTTATAATAGCCAAATACATCAAGAAATTCATAACTTGACTAGATATATTCACAGAGTTTCAGTATTTTCCTACAATGGCTCCATTACAAAAGTTACAATAGTGATCACACATATCTCTCCAAGATATCACTACCTTCACTTTTCTCTCCTTTTTTACACATCCTCTCTCATTTCCATCTAAACCAATGCATAAGAAGGGACTCGAAGGAATCTCCTCTAGCTACCTAATCATTACCCAAGAGCAATCCACATGCCAAATGTCATCACATCTTATCATACTCAAGTATCTTCAGCATGCAAGTGCCAGCTAATCCATAAATAACTCTACTTTACAACTCTTGATCCTATCATGATTACCATATCCTAGAATATACTTTCTTTGAGATGTAAGTCTTCATATTATAAAATTATCCATAACCAATTCTATTCACATCTCCACATGTTCCTTTATCGCAACTTTAACTGAGATCCAAAATGCAGTTAAGTCTTGAACTTGTTTTGCATGGGTGTGACCCTTTTCACCTCCCTAAAAGTTATTTCAGAGCGAGGCTTTGCGAGTTGCTAGCGTACATCAAAAACCTTTGTGCCTCTAGTAATTTGTCATTTGAGGGGCTCAACATCACCCCACACTATTTGTATTGCCACCTATGGCAATCCTTTGCACTCTCTAAACAAAACGTCATCAAACCAAAATTTGGCTAAGGAAAAAAGAAAGCCACACGCTGCAACAGTCTAGAGGACTAACTAGAGGAGTTCGGGGAACTCCACATCTATCTCACCCTTTAGCTTCTTCTATGCTTCTAACTTTGTCAAATCTTTCCATGATGCCACCTTCACTATGTTGGGTACTTGGTCTGGTGTAATCTCTTCAAACTTCCCCTTCAGCTCTTGTATCACCACCACCAGCTCCACGCAAATACCCTCAAAATTTTCCATGCATTCTGTGATATAATCCCAAAGTTCACCAATCCTAAAATATAATTTCTCGTGCTTTTTCTAATCTTATCCTTTTGTGTTGTGGTGTCAATTATTATTTGGGCACACTCAATATTTTTTGTTAGGACCTTTTCTTGCGATGCCTTGAGAGTGGCCTCTTCCTCTGCTACTCGTGCATTGACTATGTGCTCACTTTTGCTGCAAGTATTGAAGCCCCTATCTATTAAAATATTTTCCTCCTTGAGTTGGGTGAGCAAGTCCTCCAACTCTATAACCTGGGATTTAATGACGACCTTATTTTTCCTTTTCCTTTATGATCTCCTCATCTGTGGTCCTTGTCTTATTCTTGATATTGGTCAAAAACATCCCCATCCTAGCTTGGCTCACCAATGCTAGACATTCCCCCAAGATATTATTCACTAAGGCACCGGCTCGATCATAGGCCTCCTTGGTCCATGCCTGTTCACCCTTCAATCCTTGGTGCAGTCTTTCAATCTCCTTCTCCTTTCCCTTCTTATCTATGACCAAGGTCCGAATAGTCACCCCCGTATCTAAGCTCCACCTTATGACCTCCATATACATCTTCTATAATGAATTCCACACCTTCTCATCAATAATGTGGCTTAGGTCCACTGCTTTGTACATCACTCCTCCCTTCTTCTTCAAGTTAACGGTCTCAATCACATGATTACTGAACTCAAATTAAGGCTCCTCTGCATGACAATGCAGATTCCATCTTATCACCTTCTTTTTTCTTATCATGGTCCCAACTTGGTCCAATAAATCCCAACTGTGTAACTTTTCTATGGAAAGGGTGCTCTAGAACCTCGCACGGAACACCTTCATGAGATCATCCACAAAGTACATGTGATGGGACATAAGTGTTAACTTATTTCTCTTTGCCTTACACTTTGAGAATTTTTTCTTTGGGATAATTTTTCTTGTAGCGAACCTTTTATCCTCCTTGATAATGAAGGAGTCTCCTTTACTCTTCTTTTTTGGGTTGGTGGGATGGACAGGAAAATTCCATCATGTTTGGATCTTTACAGGCTCCTCCGCATTATGTGTTCTCTTTTTTGTGTGCTTTAGCTATTGCCTTAGATCTTCTCTTCTCTTCCTCCTTGAGATTCACCTTGAGTTCCTCCCTAAAAGCCATGTGATCTTCTTCTGAGCCTGTCTCTATCACAAAATTGGAGACATCTTGCACCTTATACATTTTCTGCTCCATCTCCTCCTCTTCTAACTACTTAACCTCCTTGCGCTTTGTCTATGAAGCCTTGAAACTTCCTTGTTCTGAATTTCATGTGCATCCATTGCTACTTCGACACGCATAATACTTCCTCTTATAGAAAGTTTCCAATTTTCCTTCACTCTCTTCTTCTTCTCCCTCTCCTTCTACCTCTTCTTGGACCACCCTTATGGGTGGGATTGGTGATTCTTGTGGCCTTGAGAAGGTGGAATATGTGACCTATACCTCAAATCCTCCTTTTGTCTTCGGGAAAAGTTACACTAATACTTGGTGGATGAAACCCTTGATGGTAACATTGATCTGTGGGTGAAAATATTGGAAATCTGGCTCCAAAGTCTCCTTACACCAACCTTTTTTCATACTTGTAAGTTGTGGTCAAAGTGTGAACATCAACATCTACTTTTTCAACATAAAAATTCAGCTTCTATGCATCCTTCAACTAATTTATGGCACACTTCATGTGTTTGGCAGTGAATGTAAACAAAATTTTGCACCACACCCCCATTTTTCCTTTGGCCATCACAAACTTTTCCAAGCAAAAGTGTTGCATAACTACAAACTTTACCTGATCACCTACAAATTGTGGTAACTCATGTGGAATGTGTCATTCATTCTCAAAGGCCTCGTGTATTCTTTTATACCACTTGTTCATTTAGGCCTTGTAGGTGCTTGAAATGGACCCATCACAAATAAACTTTGAAAATTGTACCTCAGGAGATGAGTGCACAAGTGGGTAAAACCACACATTTCAATTATACCCATCAAGGACACCAATCTCCTAAAATACAATTAACAACAATATGGATCCCCTTGTGATTTTTTCACCAACCTCATTTTGCATCTATGCCTCTTTAATGATGATGGTTGTAATAAAATGTGTGAATTTATAGTGCACCCGATTAGATACCCTATATGTGATGTACATGAATCTCTTATTTATGTCTATCCATTATTCATATGTGCCTAACTTGCAGCTGATGTGTCAATTTGTGACTCTTAATGTCGGGTCAGGTAGATCTCTAATGACCTGGGCCATTCCACCCTTCTCATAATTCAATTACTTCGACAATTCCTCAATTTTTGCAGTGGAACACAAATCAAGTGTCATGTCCTCACCAATATTTTTCATGCCTATTACTGTTCTACTTAATTTTTCTCATTCTCCTCCCCATAAAGTAAAAGAAGTCTTCATGTACTCGTGACATTAACCACCTGAAGAGCATGGTGAGTTTAGCGAAGAAGGGAAACTCCCATAGCTGTAAAACCCCAGTCTTCTACAACTCTCGTTGTATTGAGTTGTCTACCCTAGGTTTTCTGTGCTCATCTACCCCGGGGATGTCCTTGACTAGATCTACTCGCATTAAATTTTCGTTATCAGTTGTTCTATGGTTAAATTCATTGATCTTACACCTATACAACTTCGAATTCCACTTCTTCACCTTAATCACACTTGGGGGATACTACATTTTTAAGTAAACCTCAAGGGGTTCCTCCTTCTCTACCATTGGTTTCTTTTTTCTTCCCTTCTTTTGTGCCATCTTTGTTTCTCTTACTTCGTGCCCTAGTACTCTGTGCCTTAGTTGTTTATGACTTTCCCCTGTCTACCTGATCTCGTCGACTTTAACCATTTCTCTTTCACATAACCCCTTGTTTCCATACTATCTTATTTCCCCTTGCTACACCACAAGATCTTGCCACAACTCATAAAACTACATAGTTTTGTGAAAAGTATCTCACTTTCTTATTAAACCCTTGTCGCACTTCAAGCTCAGGAACACAAAAAATTTCTAAGGAAAGGTAGTTAAAATGACTACCTTTACCCCCTATTTATACTTTTTCATAACCTCAATGTCTTTGATCCATGTGTCCTAAAGTTCATTTATAATAAATTAATTTTCCCACATAAGTCAACTTCTATGGCTCCACCTCGCGCACTACAGTTGTAAGCTTCTGGCATGCTAATACTACTTCACTTCCACATACCTCCTTTGGGGGTAAGTACATAACCTCTTTGTAATCCACTAAGTAGTCTCCCATGGTGTTTCCTACCTCATGTTACGGTATGTGACCATTTCTCTCCTTCGCGGTCTTCAATCATCTTAATTTTCCTCAGAACACCTCTCATTCAACATGAGTAGATTTTTCTACCTTCGCGCCAATCCTCCAAAATGAGCTTTCAGTCAAACTAGTATCTCCTAGAGACGTGCCAACCATTTTATGCATTATTCTCAATCCACCCCACACAAAAGTATGTGTGGTCCTCTATTCAAGAAACCTCTTATGATGTAATCAGCTATTGGCACACCAATGCACAACACAACATAAGATGAAAAAGGCAAAGCAAAATGATGAAGAAAGGAAAAATATATAAAGGAAAATATGCATTAATAGAAATCCTAAGCTAACTGGTAATACTACCTTATTACAAACACCAAGAAGACTCATTTATAGTAGGGCTTCAACCTACTCCCATTAAAGAAACCAAGTAACTGTGTGTTATCCAAAGCCTCTAATTGGAAATCACATGAATCAAGTATGTAAGTGATAATATATGGTCCCAACTAATGCACTTTGAGCTTATCAAGTTGGCGCAGAAACTTTGAATCATACAATAAAACCATTTTCCCAACCTCCAGCTTCTTATCCTTAATATGCCTATCATGCCATGCATTCTACCTAGCATTTTCAAATTTTTGACTTCATCATACTATAATGCATCTTTCATCCATCTACTTCAGTTTATCTATTCTTTCCTCAAGAACTTTCTCATCTGCTAAACCTCCTCTGCGCTTAATATGCAAAGAAGGTGACATGAATTCTATTAGTAGAACATCCTCTGTGCCAAACACCAACTGAAAGTGCGTAGCCTTATTCAATCTTTGTAGGTTATCATGTATGCCCAAAGTACAATAGAGACTTTATAATCCCATTCTTTCCTTCCAACATCACAACTTTTAGTCATTATATGGCTCAATATCTTGTTGAAGGCCTCAACATTTCCATTAGCCTAGGGGTGATAAGGTGTTGTCTTTTGATGCACAACCATAAAATCTACTAATAGAATCTAGATATTTTCATTCAGAAAGTGTGTGCCCCTATCAATTTTCAAACTTAATGGGCATCCATACCTACTAATAATGCTTTCCCATATAAACCTTTTTGTAGATGTCATGTAATCCCTTGTAGGCACCTCCTCCGCCCACATTGTAAGATAATATGTGCAAGTGATAATATAGTGTGAATCTGTCTTGTGCATGGCTAGGGAAATAGGGCCCACAAAGTCAATTTCCCATTTTTAAAATGGATTTGCAATAGAAATAGGTCTTAATGGAATTTCATCTCCCTACCTTGGCTTACCAAGGCACTGTAAATGGTCATAGGCCTTGCAATACTCTATACAATCCTTATAAATCATCTCCCACCAAAGGCCTACCAATAGGATCTTACACGTAGTCGCATTCCCTGCACAGTGTCCTCCTACAATGCCACCATGAGCTTTTTCCATGATTGCAGTATACTCATGTTCCAACACACATTGACGTAAAACCTCATCTCGGTCTAGTTTGTATAGGTCTCTATTAATCAACATATAGGGTGTGGTGTGTATAGCCAACTGCTTCTTCTCCAAATCCTTCATCCCCTCTGGTGCCACACCCATTCGTAAGAAAACAATAATATCCTCCAAGTAAAAAGGTGCATGTTATAGTCAGAACAATTGTGCAAGTAGCATTGTGTCCTCAATGTTATGCACATCCTTTCCTGAATTAATTCTTGACAAATGATCTAGTTCTGAATCACTCTTTCCTTGCTTAACCACCATAGTAAAACCAAACTCTTGAAATAATAGAACCCAACGGAATATGTGTCCTTACAAAAAGGGCTTGTTGACTAAGTAATTCAAAGCTATATGGTTTGTATAGAAGATAAAAGGTGTTGCCGATAAATACTTTTAGAAATTATGCAGTGCGTAAATCATAGACAAGGCCTCACGATATGTGGTAGTGTAATTCTGTTATGCTTGGGTTAATTTCCTTCTCACAAAGAAAATATGATGATCAACACTACCTTCTCTAGGTTGAGTTAGAACAGTTCCAATGCCCATGCCATATGCGTCCACATTCACATGAAAAGGTTGGGTTGAAGAGGGAAAACACAAAATGAGCATTGTAGTTAACCTTTCCTTTACTGACTCAAATGTGTGCTACTGCGCTTCACCCCAGTGGAAATTTCCTTTACCTCTCAATAATCCCTCTAAAGGCACGGAAATATTAACATATCCATTGATGAACTTCTTTTAATATCCCATGTTCCCCAAGAATCATGCACATCTCTCTAAGTAGCAGGCTCCTCTAAGCCCAGGATGACAACAACCTTAGCAGGTTTCAGTAACAACCCTTCTTTACAAATGATGTGTCCCAGAAAAGTCCCAAAAGATGTGGCAAAGATGCACTTATTTATATTCAATGAGATGCTCAACTGTCTGCAACATTCAAACATAATCCTTAAATTACTACAATGATATTTCACTAGCCCATAAACTGTCTAATCATCCAAGTAAACATGTAATAATTTATGAATGAAATCCTTGAATACTTGAACAACAATGCACAAAAATACTGCAGGTGCATTCTTCAACTTGAATGACATTACTGCATATGCAAAGATTCCCCACTTTGTGGTAAAATTTGTCTTTGGATAATCCTTTTTAGTAATCTGAACTTGATGATATCCAAAGAACCCATCAGTAAAGGAACAAATTGTGTCCTGTAACCCCTTCCAAGATTACTTCAGTAAACGTTGTGGGAAAGGGATCTATTACACATGCAAAATTCAACTCCTTATAATCCACACAAATTTTTATTCTTCCATAATTCTTGATACTGATTACCATAGGAATAACCCATTCTAATTCTTCTATGGGCTCAATGATTCCAAATTTCAACATCTTGTCAATATCCTCCTTCACTTTGGTGTGCAAGTTAGGATTCATCTAGTAAGCCCTCTTCCTAACTGGGCATGCACCCTCCTTTAATTTAATTCCCATATTTCCCAAATATTCATGCACTCTTAATACATGATAGCCCCTAGGTAATAAGTCCCAGTAATCACGCACTAGCTCAATTACCTTAGCAACCTCTGAATCAGATTAGTAATCTCTGATGATGGCCTCCTTAGGTTTAGCCTCCATCATGATGTTGAACTTGTTCATTTTCAACAGCTCATGGTAGGTGCGTGCCTTCTCATCTACACTATCCAAGACATTGTGCATACCCTCCATATGATCAACATTGAGATTCTCTATTTCTTCATCTTCTATTAGGCATACCATTTTCCCTTTTTCTTTCTCCAGGTAGGTGCACTCGAACTGTATTTTATTTGTTTCCTCTTCATCTTCCCCTAAGTATGCCTCCAAGTTAGGTTCCCCTAGAAAATCAAGGATTCGGTCCTCAGCCTTGTCACTATCCCCTAGAGTAAGATGCTTGACCACATGCAAAGCTTCATTAATTTATTTTTTAGGGGACTGATATTCAAAATTCTGAATGATACTTGCCATCAACTCTTTCCAATTCCCTATTTGACAATTTAATATGGAATGGATATACCAAGCGCATTTACAACGCTGCAAGGTGTAATATAACTTATGTACCTAGAGAGAAGGAGGTAAAGCTTATGAGCCTTCCATCCAAGCCTTATCACATTCCTCGATGTGGTATAAGGCCAAATCCCTCCCCCAATAGTCATGTATATTTGAAGGTGCATTAATCCAGAGAAACCTTATATAGAACATGATTCTTATCTCATGCCACTCTGTAAGATTATCCTGATGCATTTCCCACCAGTGCGTCATTGTCCTACACAAGGTACAAATGAGAATATTCCTCCATTATACTATGCAGGTCCAATGAGATTCCATAGCATGCAAAAATACATCAAGGTTACCTTCTCTAGTGTCACTTGGTAACTATCTTCCTCCAAGTCATCTAGCCAAATGAGCCTTGACAACGCGAGTCACAATTAACTTTAATTCTCTCCTAATGAGCTCGTAAGTCCCATGTGTCCAATTATCACATGCAAGGTTGGTCTTATCACTCATGGACTGAGCATCATCCCACTAAATGAATCCTTCTCTTGATGGTTGAATGAACTCTAGGTCCCTGATCATGCGCACATAAATCTTGTTCAAGTCTTCCTCTCCCAAAGGTTCTACATAAGCCTACTATCTATTAGTGGGATGATCATGCAATCCTTGTTTTCAAATTTGATATACCCCTTGTTGAAGCACAAATCAACATTTTTTTCATAACACCAATGCTGCCCAAGTAACATTGGGAAGCTACCCACCTCAAAAATTGCCAAGACTTCAAAATCCCCAGTGAACTTGGACCCTTCAATGGTTATGGAAGAATCCTTCAAGACTTCGATGGGCATAGCCTTAGTTCTATTTTCCATGTACAACACATTTGAGGATAAGTGTAATGGTGATCACCCCATTTGATTCCACACATCCAAAGTGAGAACATTAATTTCTACACCTATGTCGATCAAATTATTACTTAAGAGCCAACCATCAACAACAACATTCAATGTGATCTCCTTGTCATAATCCATACTGTGAGGGGGAAAATTAGCATACAAGATCTACCTCTTGCGCCCACTCCCAACACTTGGTACCTTTCCTCTCAACCATTCTCATAGTAGGGGAATGATATTTTCTTGGAAAAACATCTAATACACCTCTTTAATATCATCAACATCCTTATGATGGATATCAACATTCTTCTCCTGTTCCAACTTCAACAAATTCTCCTTCAAGCACCAGATATCCCCTTGTAAACTCCTAATTACCTCCATAGTCTCCTGGTAAACTTCCTCCTGATAAGTTGGATTAGTGTACTTTCCATGTAACACATCTTCCCTTGTAATGAGAGGTATTTCCTTTGGAATTTATCTAGCATGTGTAGATTTAACGCGTGTGGTTACTAATATTGGTTCTAGCTCTAGATTAGACATTACCTTAGGTATAAACAAAGGTTTTGCACGCTTTACACAAGCAATTCTTGCGCCCTTATCCTTATTATGATTTTGGCTCATGTGATCATACAAGTCAAGGAACTCTTCATACTTATGTTTCTTTCAACTCCATGAGCACTATAGAAAATATGGGAACTCATGCTTGTAGTGATTTGTAGATCCAAAATTGAAGCAATTTCCATGGGGAAACTCACTCCTTCCTCTATCATGACCACCATGGCCTTTGGATCATCCACGAAAGATTCTTCCTCTACCTCCACCATCTTCATGGAATTCATGTTGTCATCCATCATTGTTATACCCAATCACAACACTGGTTTAGCGCACACCAATATCAATGACATCATGGATCTGGTTTATCAAATGGGAGTCCTTTGTATCATGGGTTATAGATGTATATATATTACAATAATAGGACACATTATTACAGAATGTGCGTTACAATAAAGGGAATCTACTTGGATCATGGTCACCATGACATATCTCATAGTCTGATGACATGGCGTACATCAAATTTCAAGGGAAAATATCCTTGGTGTGTCCTTCTATTTCAAAATCCATGCATTGGATCCCACTGCAAGTCTCATGTGCTGATTTTGTAGACAATGTTTCTAGTTGCTTCACCATGGCAGTGATATGTGCTTCCAAAAAGGGACTTACCCCAACATCAATGATTCTGATGGCCTCAGTGTGTAGAGCATCCTCTAAGGCCTCCTATGGATCTGTGATAGTCTTATGGGAGAGTGCTCATCTAAAAGGCATTATCAATCCTCCAAAAAACCACTAAGCATGTTGCGAGGGATGTATATCATAATATAGTTTTGATAAAAGGGTCTTAAAGTGTGTGTCATACTCCCACCCACTTTCTTCCATACCCTGTTGAATTTCCTTAAGCATGCTAAAGATCTTTTGCTCAAACTTAGGGATATGAAATTATACCAAGAAGGCATTACGTAGCACATTATAATCTACCACCATCTGATATGGGTCATACTTCCGGTACAAACTATGAATGGACCCCTGAAACGTAGTTGCTAACTATCTTGCCTTTCACTCTGAGGTAGTGATACCCTTCGTGTGTTATAAAAATTCACACTTATGTACATGCTCTACAACATCCTCAACACCCTTGTAATTTGGTAAATGAAGAGATATTTCATAAAATACCTAATGTTGGGGTTGAGGTTCTTGTCCACCAGATCCAAAACCTTTATTCTCGCCTGTGTTTCCTCCACCACTAGATCCTCTAACTCCATTAACTCCTAACCCTCCAGATCCACAAGATCCTCCATATCCTCCTCATGTAGCTAGCACCAGGCCTTAATAGTTCCCACCATTTTTCTCAACTGAGCTCCAATAGTCCACGAAGTTGAACTACTTCTAGATGTGATCCCCATGCTCTGTGCACTCAATCCTTGTCCAAACAACACAATTCCACCAAACATAGGAAATGTCTGCGTGGCCATAGATTGATTAAATTAAAAAATATATCTACCTTACTTTCTCATTAACACCAACTAGACTAGAAATACTTATCTCAAAAGTTAGAAAACTAAGTGCAAGGGCTAGGTCACCAGGTGGGTTTAGATGTGCACCTACGGTCCTTCTTTCTTTATCTGATGAGATTTCACCAGAAGCTGAGGGGGTTATTCTCCCATGCTTTCCAAGATGGAGTAGCACAGAATGCCTAGGTTCCACATCCTCCGTGTGAACCTCAAATCCTTCCCAAAACATCTTCCTCCATACATCCATCACTCATGCAATTCTGTGTTATCTCACTAATTTCATCTCTCGCACTTCATTGTACTTGAGTCATCTCTCTTCTCTTTCCACTTCTATCCTAGGATCCCCCATATCTCACCACACAAAATTTTGTGCCCTGCACCTAGTGGGAGTTTAGATAGACATAGGAAATGCTTCTAAACTCAGAGTAATGGTCAAGATCTTAATAGCTAATGGAATAAAAAACAAGAAAGATCCTCTTAGTTCTTGCAAGAACTCAAACTCAACAACTTATGGGAAAGAATAAGTAGAAAAAATGTATTCCAATGTGTAGCTAGTTAACATAACACTCCACCAACAATGAACAACATGATTCCAGATTAGATTAGCATCATGAAGCTGTTGATACTATTCTTGGGTCTAAACATGAGGTCAATAATACCAACTCTTCCTTAAAACATGTACTGGCAACCATTCATACAACTCTATAGGAAAATAGCAAAATAACGTCTCATAGATCTCATGATATAGATGTTCTCTACCCATTTACGTGCATTAAACTCAGGTCAATTGTTGAATCTATGTGTAAACTCATCCTCTGTGTTCTTAAGCTAAGTTTCTACGTTGTCCAAGGTCAAGCATTCTTCCATCATACACCATTCTTGAAAAAGCTTCAAAAGAGGTCCCAAAAATGGAACCAAGATGTATTCACTTTTCCTAACCCCCTAAGCTCCCAGGCGTGCTGGAATATCACCTAGTCTGAACTAGGAACTCACCCAAGGCACACGCAGGCACCGAGCTCCTCCTTGATATGATATTTGTGAGAATGTTCATCATTAATGGATAAGTAATGCACATGCATAAATTCATACATTCTATAATAGAGATAAAGAACCTCAAATCCACATACAAATGCACCAAAATGTGAAGGAAAACATCACAATAACATAGAGGAATAAGATATGAACCATGAGTATTATGCAGAAGACAAGGGTTTAGACCCATAAACATAATAAAGAACACTGATATTTAGAAAAATCCACCATATATTGATTACAAATGGTTACAGTAGCGAAATACATTAAGAAATCCATAACTGGACCAGATATATTCATAGAGTTTCATTCTTATCCTACAATGGATCCATTACAGAAGTTAGAATAGTGATCACACATCTCTCTCATAGCTCTCACTACCTTCACTTTTCTATCCTTGTTGTACACATCCTCTCTCATTTCCATTCATACCAATGCATAAGAAGGGACTCGAAGGAATCTCCTCTAACCACCTAATCATTACCCAGGAGTAAGCCGCATGCTAAATGGCATTGTCTCATCATACTCAAGTATCTTCAACATGTAAGTGTCGGATAATCCATAACTAATTCTTCTTTACAACTCTTAATCCTATCATGATTACCATATCCTGGAATATGCTTTCCTTGAGATGCAAGTCTTCATATTATAGCCTTATCTATAACCAATTATGTTCACATATCCATGTGTTCCTTTATCATGAATTTCACCAATATCCAAAATGTGGTTAAGTCCTGATTTTATTTTTCCTGGGAACGACCCTTCACGCCTCCCTAAAATCTACTTCTACGCGAGCCTTTACGTATTGTTGGCGGACGTCAAAACCCTTCGCACCTCTAGTACTTGGTCATTTCAAGGGCTTAACAAATTTGATTCAATTTTATGGTTGAAATAACATTACGTGACATGTAGAAATAAGGTGTAATCATTAGTTAGGTGTACTAAGGCCAAAAATCAAGAATGTGCATGTTTAATGGTGTTTGGGAACTTGAGAAGAAAACTAGTTTGAAGGATAATTAGGAATTGTTTGATTTGTGAATCTTTCTAACTTGGGAGTCGTTTGAGATTGATTAGGGTCTGCATCATTTGATATAGACAATCATTCAAAACACTGTTAGATAGATTCTCCCTGACATGTAAATATAGATTATAAACATAAATTTTGGTTTGATAGCTTGTTTGTAGGTTCAGGAGGTCATAGGAAGTCACCTAGGATGGTTTGTTTGTGTCAATTCCTTTATAAATTCAAATTTAGCACTTTTCCTCTATGATTCCATTGTGTCACTCTGATACCAAATGATGTAGAGAGATAACACCATTAGATAAAATCATGCCTTGTGTAACCAAACTCAAAAACTTAGAATTACCATTTTTAAGGAGAGGGATCTAGTAAGTCAAAAACTATTATTTGTATTTTAACTTCATAATAATATTTCTCTTAAGACTACTTTTAGGGTTACCTCAACTCAGAATTGTAAAACAACATGAATTCCAAATTAGGATTGATATAAATTGTTATTCAAAATCCAAATGTGTGTCATTTGTTCCTCATTTTATAATGCCTTTTGCTTAGAGGATAGAAATTTTTCCTCTTTAGTTTTATAACTAATAGTTCATCCCATACAAGTTTAATTTCATCAATAATTACTCTTCTTCTAAATATACTATCCCTATTCACCTTCCCACTAGACTTAGCCATATTTCTTGTGTAAACCACTTAGCTAAATTTCCCTATTTTTTTATCAATGCACTATACTTTCTTTATAATCATTTTGCAAGTAATTATGGATGGGAATTTTTCTAATTGGATTTACTTCTTGGAGTTAAGAATTGTTAAGTGAAAACAATGTTGGTCAAGAATATTTCAAGACAAATATTGGTGAGGCATAGTAGTTACATCTTTTGGAGAGATAAATACTTAAGGAAAATACAAAGGAAAGGAACACAGACCTATGTAACCTAGTTATAATTTTTGAATCCCCGTTCTATACAATTTGTAAACTATTTCTTCTCTCAAGATAGTTGAAACCTTAGACTAGGGTTTGGAGCCTAAAATTGACATATCTAGTGTTTAGGGGGATGAAATCGAATGAAAATCCATAGATAGGTTCTATGTGAAGATATTAAAGATATTTTGGGGATTTAGTAGGTGAAAAAGTTATACGGACTACACAATTCTTAACAGTTTATTTAAACCCAATTTGGAATGAAACAAGGCTAAACTGTAAACTAAAAGGGTCACCCTATGAAATTGGCACAATGGAACAAGCCGAAGATTTTAGGTGAACATTAAGAAGCCAAATGGGTATTTATAAACGTGAATTCTTTGGGGTAGAAGTGCAGATTTAATATTTTATCCATGAAAAGGAGATTAAGGAGGCCTAATTGAAGATGTGATGTGTGTAACAGTCAGGGTTATCTTTGGAGTTGGACATTGAAATTTCTCTAAGAGAAAATATCCCATAAATGGAATTCAAAAAGGTGTCTAAAGGACACTAATTCCTTCTAAGTCATACCCAGTTCCAAGATCTCTAGTATCACAAGGCTACTAGACCTTTGAATGAGGAAGAAACTACACTTGAAGGAAAACAAATTTGCCTTCTAAACAAGGATTAAAATCAGTGTATGGGAGTAATAAAATTTAATGAAGTGCTAAAAATTATGTAGAAGACCAAGATGATTATGGAGAAAGTATAGTTCACTAAAAAAATAGGGCAATTTAGCTAAGTGGTTTGCACAAGAAATTTGGCTTAGTCTAGTGGGAAGGTGAATAGGGATAGTCTATTTAGAAGAAGAGTAACTATTCATGAAAGTTAACTTGCATGGGATGAAATATTATTTATAAACCTAAAGAGGAAAATTTTATGGCCTCCAAGATAAATACATTGTAAAATGAGGAACAAATGACACACGTTTGGATTTTGAATAGAAATTTGTATCAAGCCTAATCTGGAAGTCATGTTGTTTCTTAAATCTGAGTTGAGGTAACAGTAAAAGTAGTGTTAAGAGAAATATTCTTATGAAGTTAAAATAAAAACAATGATTCTTGGCTTGCTAGAATCCTCTCCTTAAAAATTTTAATTCTAAGTTTTTGAGTTTAGTTACACAAGCCATGATTTTATCTAATGGTGTTAGCATCATTGTAATACTGAGTCCCAAAACATCAAAATAGAGATGAATGCTCAATAAGTCCTTGATTTCATTAAATTAGAGTAAACACAAGTCTTCTAGAGCCATCATTCTGATACAAAACCTTTTCATACTCTGATAATCCTCTCACCAACCTCTCCAACAACCCCTCATTCGAATTCCTCATGCTTATTATGTAGAATGAGAGTTAGTTAGGTTTCAAATTCCACTAGCCTAACCATGGTTAGCCACACCAAGTAAGGTATAGGGTATAATTAAGACATAGATCAGGTGCACACATATTTTATGTCCCCACTACATCATTTTTTCCCCTTAAACTAAGAACTAAGCCTACTAATGCACTAACATGACTCAAATACTATTCAAATATTCAAATGAGCCATTTTGAAAGGAAACTCCATTATGATCTCTTATCAAAATGTCATGAGTCTAGTTGAAGAAGATGTTTATTCAAAACTATATGTAAAGCTGAAGTAAAATGTTATAATGTGGTCATTGATAGTGGGAGTATAGAGAATAGTTTTTCTTTTGAAATGGTAGAAAAGATAGGACTGAAAACTACAATGCACCCTAACCCATATCACGTATTTTGGATGTAAAAATGACATCATATATTGGTTAGATAACAATGTCAGGTAGAGTTTTAGATTGGAAGATATAAAGATAAAGTGTTGTGTGATTTGGCTCCTATGTATGTTTGTCATGTCTTGTTAGGTAGACCATGGCAGGATAAAAAACAAGTAGTGCATGATGGAAATAATAACACCTACATTGTTGTAACACATGGACATAGTCATACACTTTTACTCATCAAAGGTGAAAACGAGCCACATATATAATTGGTAATGATTTTATTATCAAAGAGATACTTGATGTAAACAAAAGAAGCATGTAAAGAGAAAATTATGAGGGTTGTTAAGCCTTATGTATTATATTTGATAGTTGGCTTGGAAGATGTTAACACAGGTATACATCAAGAAGTATATTATTTCAATTTTTTGGGAGAGCAATAAATATTGATAAAATTAAATTTTGTGAGATTAGTGAGATAAAAGAGAGTGAGAAACAACAAGTGGCCAAGTAGAGGTATAGATAAAGAGAGCATGAGGTTGACAAGGTCTTAGAAGAGGCCTTAGAGTTGTTTTTACTTTCTTCTAACGGTAATCATGGTATAGTGCACAAAGAAGCATGTAAGAAGAAGAATGAGGAAGGGGTAAGAGAAAGGAAGTGTACAACAGTAAGAGAATAATAAAATTAGATAATTAAAAGGAATGAGAAGGATTCAAGGCCAAAGGAGATCAAGAAAAATTAAGTTAGTAAGGTGAAACAGGGAAAAAGTGAAAGAGATAGTAGAGAAGCACATGGAAAAGTGTTTATGGACCGTAAGAGAGGTCTAATGAATGAATAATCAGTAAATTAAGATGTAATAGATTATGAGAAGAGTGAGATGGAGATAAGCATAGTGAATAGGCTGAAAGCTAAGAATGAGCATGAGAAATAACAAACCGCAAGGAAGAAAGACTAGGCGTGCAAGCCTCCAAATTTTGATTCTAACATTATCTTCAGTTATGAATGTGAAGATATGAATGAGTTTAAAGAAGGTGATAAATAAAAATAAGAATGAGAAATCAACAAGGAAAGGGAGAAACTCAATCCTTGAGGATGACAAAAATATTCTAGAAAGGTTTATGAACACAACCCAAGAAGCAAAGAAAGATCAAGGTCGTGGAGGAAAAAAATATGCAATAGAAATTGTGGACAAAGGGGTGAATAAAAATAACTATTTTCAAGATTAGTTTTCCTTCAATAAGGTGTATATAGGTATGGAAACTAAGGTAGAAGAAAAACAATCAAGAGAAGATGAATTTTTCTAGCAAACGCTAGTATATCCTGATCTTGAGAATGAGAAAAATCAGGAAAAGACAAAAGGAGAATGGAAAAGGTAGTATCATAGTAATAAATGAAGGAAATTCATTTCATATCAACATGGAACAAAAGTATGATCTCAGGTATGAGGAAAAGAAGACTCAAAATAGTATTAAGACTACTCTCTTGGACAAATTTATGATTAATGCAAGGCTAAAGAAGTTTTTGAACTGTATGGAGGAGTTGATAAAGACATGGGAAACATGGCATGTACTCAAGATACAACTTAAGAATATCATCATCATCTGGAAGAAAAGTAAGAAGGAAAATAAAAGTTTGTAAACACAAGTTGTGGGGAAACTCTCTCTTTCCCCTGGGAGTATGATGCAGGAGCATCCTACTTGACATAAAAATATAGATTGTAAATATAAATTTTGGTTTGATATATTTTTTGTAGGTTCAGGAGGTCATAGGAAGTCACTTAGGATGGTTTTTGTGTGTTAAGTTCTTTACTAATTCAAATTTATCACTTTCCCTCAAAAACTGTAAATTTGAATTTTAAAGGTTATTTTGGTATGTGTTATGAATTTTAAGCTATCTTATAGGTATTTTAGGATTTTTTAAGCATGGAATAAGACCTATAGAGGTATACAGGGTCATAATTCGTATTTTATAGGGTTCTAAGAGTCATAGTGTTTGTGTTTATAAGTATAGGTCTTGGAGTCCTAATCTAAGTCATGGTGTTGTCTTAAAGATTATTCATAAGACCAAGGGTCTAAAGGCTCAAGATTCAGTTTTAAGGACTTATGAATATATATAAACCTCAATGTAACTATCTTGGAAATGTAGAGCATACAATATTTCAACACACTCAAACAATTTAATTAGTTTAACAATTCCAATCAATCCTTCTTGTTCACAAATTGTTTGGTTTTTCAAAACTCAAGAAACCTCCAAATCTTGCAAATCTACCCTAATTTCTCAAATGATCTTGTCCAATGCTTGAAAAATTCTCATTACTCTCTAATAATTCCAAGACGCTAGATTAATCCATTGGAATCATAATAATTGGATCATTTGATCTCTTTTGCAAATATTGCTTTTCTCGTCTCTTAAGAACTAGGCTTGAGGTGGGTTATGATTTGGAATAATCTACAAATCCCAAAAATAAACTAAAACCATTTTTGAGTACCCTTTTTCAATTCTCAAGTGTGGAAAAAGGTGTTTGGCTCAAATCCAAATGCTAATGCCTCTTTCTTCACAATCTTCTCTTCTAGACCTACTTCACTTTACTAGCCCTGCCCCAAGACAAAAATAGGTATAACTTTTGATATATGGGTCCCCTTGACAAAATAATTGTGGTTTTGATTACCCATTTGGGTTTTCTTCATATAGGAAAAAATTCACATATACTTTATGTAAAAAACTAAAATGTTAACATGATTAATTACGATTAATTTGTCCCACAAGTATCCCAACATCATCAATATAATAATTAATTTTAAGATTAATTATTATTATTAATGCATTTTATCTTATTTACCCTTTATCATTTATCATTTATCATATCATTTCATTAATAATTTAAATTCATAATTTTATCCCATTTTATCATTCATCCCTTTAATCCTTTATTTTATCCATATTCAATTATATGATAATTAATCACAAGATTAATTATTATTATCCTATTATAATCCCTATTGAATTTTTCTAGGAATTTAATATTCCTACATCTACCTACCCACCTACCCTACACATCCCTACACATAGCCTTTCCATGTAACCTCACCCCTAACCATCATTTATTAACTTAATCTAATTATAATACTAATCACATCCTCACCTCTAAATCTAGAGGCTTCTAAATTTATAAGCCTCTCTAACCTTCTCCTTCCATTGAATTTTTAATTCAATGGAAGCTTATTCCCTCCATAGATTTTAAATTAAAATTTCTAGAGCCTTCCACTCTAGAATCCTCTAATCCTCGCATGCATTCTCCACCCTTGATCAAAATCCAACATGGCTTCATCTTATCCATTGAATCCTCCACCTACAAACTATAAATTGAGATCTCCTCCTCTATGAGAGCTATCTAGTTAACAATCCATTCAATCCATCCATTTTATCCTCTTAGCACTCAATCAATCCATCTACAATCAATCCATCATCATTTTTATCAAACAATCATCCAATGCAAGAAATGGGGAGATGTTTCCCAAGTTTGTCCACACAAATTTGAAGAAATCCAAGAGCAACCAACATCAATCAAGAGAAAAACCAACACATCAAAGAAGGAATTGTGCAACTTGTAGGTAAGTACATGTATTGAATCTCTTATGTCTTTCCATCTATTGATTTATTTGAGGTTTTGTTTGAGAAGATTAGAGTAGGAGAAAAAATTATTTGTTTTTCTTACATTTCAACTCACTAATATTTTCTTGAATTACACTTTCTTTGTAAAGGATGCCTAAACTCCACTATCCCATACCTCTAATTAGGCCTCATTCATGCATGCACAAGTGTGAGAGAGGATTGTCACTATTTTCTTACAGTGGGTGATCTTTTAACACAAAATGATTTGTAAATATTATTTAGGGAACCTATGAGATTTTTTCTTTCCAATATATACATTTGTGCTTGAGTTTTAGGCTAACAAAGTGTTCATATGAACAATAACCAGATCTTACCAAGCCAAAGACACAGATGCTAATCAAACACCACAATCAATAAGATGAAAGTAATTCACTAGAATAACTTTACATAAACCTTTGCAAACAAATGAGTATAAATATCATATAGTATTATGGAAATCAATGAAATATAATGAGAATGGGCCTTGCTTATATAAGAAAGGAATTAAAATCTAAGAACTAGTCAAGGTCATAGATCAAGCCATAAATCAAGGAAATAACTAGTCATCAGAGAACTAGTTAATACCATAGATTTAGGAGAGAACTAGACATCAAGGATCTAATCAATACCAGATCAAGGAAAGAACTATACCTAACAACTAGATAATATCTCCTAATATCTAAAGAAGATAAAATAAATATCCACACACATAAGTGGGTGAGGATAAATACAATAAAGGTAAATAAAATACCTAGGTGAACATGAGATAAGGTAAATACCTACTCTAACAAGGGTGACCTAACACTAAAACCCTAAGGGTTTCACCTACAAGCTCGAGGATGAAATTCTCTTCTCCAATTGATTAACATGTAATCTCAAGACTTCAAATTAACTTTATCATGACTGTGAAAACATTCCTTAACCATTAACCTTACCAAAAAATCCCATGCACACCTTAACACACATGTTTGAGCTTCATTCCTTTGCATTTTCCCCTCTAGAACAGGGTATTGTTGACTATCAATATTATAATGGAATATTACTGTCTCTTTCTCCCTTCAAGACCTCTGAAAGGATTGATTGCATGACTCTTTAATTCCATTCAATCATAATATCTCTTTCTTGGTCAATTTCCTCCCCTAAGGTAAATTGTCTTGATTGAGTTGTTCTTACAGATCATAAGCTACAAGGATTATTAAGTTTAATACTATCCTATATCACAAAAATCCACAAAATTCTTGTAATAATGTAACCAAATTATTTCTTAAAAGGCATCTTACCTGAGTTCTATAACTCTAAACTGAAATTTATCATTACAAGATGATCATCATACACTCATATACAAATTTGAGATATTCCTTAAGTCTATTTGAAAACAAAACTAACAAATATTATTCCTTTTCACTCTTGGAGTTCCAATACATATTCCTTGATTGATAAATATTCAAAAAAATTACGAAAATGACATATATACCTCCTTGGGCTCGAGTTGATTCATAACTGATCTCTCTTGAGTCATGCACAATATTACAAGTGGATGTTACACTACAAGAAAGGGAGCTAAACCAATATTAAGGAGTTACAAACTTAAATTACCATCCTAATGAGACTTGAAGACCATATTATGACCTAAAAAATCTAAAATATGCTTGAAAGAGACTTTTAAACCCCTACACCTACCTAAGAATATGAAATTGGCTCAAAGGAGATTCAAAAATTCAAACTTGCGAAAATGGAGGGAAACTCCATATTTTGAAATTTTGATCTCTAGAGCCCAAAAGGACAACATGAAATGCAAACTATCAACTCCTAAGATACCTCTAAAACCTTAACAAGCCAAAATTGATTCTAAAATTTCTATGTTGGCCCTTGGACTGATTCCCCTGCATCACTTGGCCTCATTCCATTTGAATGAGAATAAAGAAGAAATCCAAGACAATTAGAAAAAGAAACCTTTTACGTATACACAATTATTGTGGAAATTTTCAGTGATTTTGTACATTTTTGGTAATCAAGAATTCGTGTATGTTGTTTAACGAAGATAGTGAAGAACTATTGACAGTAATAAGGAACCTTTGGTATATTTTATACTGATTTTTTGAATGATTTCAATAGTGTTATTTGAGTTAATATATGCAAGGAACTCTAGAACCATGTAGATAATTTTTCTGAAATGGTAGTTGATCCAAATTTGTGCATGTGATGAGAAACTTAATCAAGATAGACAAAGATTGTGGTTAGTAAGATTAATACATTAGAGCAAGGATTCCAAGAACCCCTTCATGACCTTGGAAAGGTAGAATTGTTTGTGATTTTTCTAGAAATACTTATAAGGAGTAAGAAACCGTGTTGGAGGATAGAGAAACTAATATTAAGAGTGAATGTGTCTTGAGGATGAAATTCTATAGAATTCTCAGTTGATGATTATTGTTGATTCTTATTGAATTTTCTAATAAGTTACATTGTTTAAAGTGGTAGGGCATTAGAAACCTTGTTTTAAGTCTTAATAACACTCAGAATTATGAGAAAAAATTGTAACAGAGTACTAACGATGGAGTAAAATTAAGTTTGAGAGGGAGCCTTGACATTTTCAGAGTCTTAGTGAATCAAAGGTTTTCTTTCATCCTTGTGCAAATAATTAAATTCCCTTATTTCCCCCTCTCAGGTAGTCAAAAACTATGAAACCCTCAAACTAGGGTTTAGAGAGCAAAAAATTGAATTTCTTGAAAATGAACCAATAAATTTTCATAAATCTTTGTGAAAATATATGTCCTAGGGTCTTATGATTGATTTCAAAGGAATTAAATCAAACTAGATAGTTTCATGAGAGACTTCCATGACAATATTCTTTTCCAGTTTCAAAAGCCTAATGAAATAGGGCATGGTATGTAATAAACCTCATTCTAGCTAAGTGTTAGAGGTTGAAACCCTAAGGAAAAAGGAGAAAAAGGGTACCAAGAAACAATAATCTTCATTTTAGAAACCCACCACAGCGGTAGATAAGTGTAACAGTTGGTTGTAACAAGGATATAAAGCAAAGATAGTCCATTCTAGCATCAAAACTAGGTTTGAGGTATAGTAAAGAGATTAAACATTGACTTGGGAGGAGCCTTAATCTCTTCTAAGAGGTCCTTAAGAGGCAATTTTATTGAAACTTCATCTTGAATGCCTACACATTGTCATTGAACCTAAGCTATAGGCTTGAAGGGAAGGAAGGAACATATTAGGTCTCAAAGGAGGTAAGGAAGTTACACTTGTTTATCAATATTAATCTTGTTGATGATTGATAAGAATGGTATAAGGACTTATAACATAGTATATTGATTGGGTGAGTGCATTTGAGGTCATAAATTCAAATTTTGGATTGGTTTGAAGGTTCTAGATTTGTAGAATTAGCTAACAGTGTAGGCTCAAGAGACTGGTTGTGAACATTTTGATCAAAATAACTAAGTGGTTTGATGAAAGGTGATCTTAGCTCTACATCATTGGAAACCCTCACTAGGGTTTGTGGAAATGAATTATTAGAGGTTCTTAAAAAGTAAACTAAGCTTTGTTCTCTTCAAGTAATCTTTGTAGACTCTTAATAGGAAGGAATGTTGTGATTAGGAACTTTGAAACCCACCTAAGTAATAGGAAAATGTGACAATTATTCTAGCAGACATGTAGATGTGCATTGGAAACAAAGGGATTAGTGATGCTTGGGAATTTGAAAGGGCCTAAAGATTGAACTAGTTTAAGAAACTTGGAAAAAACAAACCTTAGACCTTTCCCTCACTAATTTGATAGGTTAGAAATCTTGACTCTTCTACCATTAACTATTGTCCATGACAGTGTAGGTGAAGACAGTAAGAGAAAAGATTATTGAAAGATATAGGGCTTGACAATTAGGGAGTTTCAATAAGGATTTAAACCTTGGAATTGATATAGAAGGTCAACAAAGGAATAAGAAAGTAGAATAAAAAGGAAAAGTATAAAAACTCCATTGAATTCCCAATTTTTGGATGGAAAACACCTATAGTTAATTTTAAGGTACTAAAGACCTAATTTGTAACTAAAAGATTAATTTTGAAGGAAATTATCGTAAGGAAGAACCCCTGAAACTTTGCACAAAATAAGAAGACCCAAATGGGTATTAGAAAATATGCATGATGTGATAAGTGAGCTTTTGAATCAAAAGGTATCTCAGAACAATAGCATGGTCCCATGTTGGGGGCTACTGCCCCAATTTATTTGGGAAATATTATCCCATGAAAAAAATTATTGTTGTTGCTAAAACCCAATAAAGTTCTTGAAATTTATCAGCAGTTATACTTTAGGGAGAGAATTTCCAGCCCCATAAAGTAGCTGGGGCACAAAAAAAAATCAGTTGCTTAAAAAATTTATGGAGCCTTTTTTACAATTGGCATTTAGTTTAAGTTTCCCTCTCAATTTTAATCCCAAAGTTTATTTTGGATTCATGGGACCCTACTTTTGCTAGTGCTAAAGCATCATATTTTATCTCTACACAAAAAAAATCATTGGACCCTATTAATGCTAAAATATCCTACTTTTTCCTTCTAGCATCTACTAATTTTTTTTAGCTTTCTCCTTGTATGGGACCATGCTCTAAGTGTTAAGACAAAACTAATAGGGATTTAGGCTAGTAAAGAAGGTGATAGTGAATAAAAGTGACCTAACCAAGGAGTTAAGGCAATAAATTTATCCTACACCTTAAACAAGATAAAGGGTGCTAGGAAAAGAAATTAATTGGTTTTGGGTAAGTGTAGAATTCTCCAATTATCAACATACCAAGAGCAAGTTGCTCAAGAATCCTAGAAAGGCAGTTTTTTCAAAGAGGTAGGTCATTTGAGCTTCTTAATTGATTTGATTCAATTTTATGTTTAAAATATCATTGCATGAAATGTAGAAACAAGGTGTAAGAATTGGTTAGGTACACTAAGGCCAAAAATAAAGAATTTACATGTTTAAGGGTGCTTGGGAACTTGATAAGAAAGCTAGTTTGAAGGCCAATTAGACATTGTTTAAGTTTTCAATTTTTCCAGCATTGGGAGTTGTTTGAGATTGATTAGGCTCTGCATCATTTGGTATCAGAGCATGGAAATTTATTCTTGAAAAGAGAACAATATTGTTTTGAGAAGTGATTGTAGGAAGAAGCAAGATGGTGCAAGTAAGAGAAGTGAGAAAGTTGTCTTGGGAAGAGAAGATGGAAAGAATGATGGAGGTTGTCTTGAGAAGGTTGGAAAGTATGGAAGAAACTCAGAGAAAGATGAGGACAGAAATGAGTTATATGCAGAGGAATAGGTCAAATTACATAGTGTAATTTGTAGGAAAGTGCTACAAGTGTTAAACATATGCAGTACACAAGGCATATGAATGCAAGGATGAGAGAGGATGACAAAGTTGTTGATCAGAATTTTCTAGACAGAGGTAAGTCACTTTTATGCAGAAAAATTCTTATAAAACCATATAAGCTAATGAATAATGTAACTCGAAGAATATGTCTATTAAAAAAATTATGTAAATCAAAGGGTAAATGTTGTAATGTGGTTATTAATAGTAGAAGTACCGAGAATCTTGTTTCATTTGAGATGGTAGAGAAGCTAGGACTAAAAACTACAATGCACCCTAACCCATATCAGGTATCATGGATGCAAAAGGGACATCATGTATTGGTTAGGGAATAATGTTAGGTAGATCTTTAGATTGGAAGGTATAAAGACAAAGTTTTGTGTGATTTGGTTCATATGGATGTTTTCCATGTGTTATTAGGTAGGCCATGACAGTATGATAGGAAATTAGTACATGGTGGAAATAAAAAAACAGACACTATTATAGCACATGGACAGAGTCATATAATTTTACACATCAAAGGTGAACATAAACAACAAGTAGAACTAGTGATGACGATGGCAGCCAAGAGATTCTTGATAAAGATTATAGAAGTGTACAAAGAGACATTGTTTAGGGCTATTAAGCCTCATAAGAATGATTTGAGTAATGGTTTTTACAGTGATGGATATCTGGTATGTGGTGAAATTGAGATGGTCTTAAGACAATAAGAAGACAAGTAGGATGAAGATGATGCTGAGAAACATGAAAGAGATGATAGAGAGAGAAGAGAAGCACATGATAGAGTGATTTTAGACCAACATAGAGGTCTAGTGAGAAAGAAATCATTTGATTAAGTTAAGAGAAGTGATAAGAAAATAAGGATATATGAAATAAGAAAGAAAATGTTATGTGAAGAATTTATCAGTGGAGAAGAGTAAAAATAGGTCATGAAGAAGAAAGATGATGCATGCAAGATTCTTGTTTTTGAAACTAATATTGCCTTAAGATTTGGTTTTTCAGGTACAAGTGGAATGAATGAATGTGTGGAACATTGGAAAATAAACATGAATAAGATATATTGGGAAGAGAAAAATTTGCAAGAGGCAATGATAAAATAAGACAAAATGAAAAAGAGCATTGCAGATATCAAGATAGATGAAGGCCAAAAAAAGTTCATAGGAGGATCTAAGATGAATAAAAATGAACAAAATATAGAGTGTAATAGAGGCATGCAACTATCATACATTGAAAGGAGGGAAATCAGTAATGAAAAGTGTGCTAAAATAGTCTCAAAAGACAAATATTTGCAAATTCTAGTACAAATCCAAGACAAAATAGTTGAAAGAGAAAAACAAGGTTTGAAAGGCATGGTTAAGGAGAGAAATGAAGATAAATTATGTTAGTGTAATTTATTTTTGAATGATGAATATAAGTGTAGTAGCTAAGATAAAGGAATGCCAATCAAAAGAAGGTGATCCTTGCCAACAAAAGCTAGTGTTTCATGATATTACAAGGGAGATGATTCATAAAGGATAACTGGAAAATGAAAAGTCCAGTTTAACAACTATGAAGGGTGAGAAGACATCATGTATAACCATGAATCAAGCATACATACTCAAGTATCATATGGAAAATGGTGCATACAGTCCTAAAAGCACAATCTTGATCAATAATTTGATCATTTTAAAGGAGAATCAGTTGTTAGAAGACCAAGGATAGCTAAGAAGGATGAAGCATGTATGGTATGCAGTCAAGAGCAACTTTCAAAGGATCATCTTCAACTAGAAAAAAAGGAAGAAAGAAGGAGAACAAGGAGAGCTAACAAAAAGTACGGGGAAATATTTATTTTCCCCTTGGGAGTATGATGCACGAGCATCATTCCTAGCTTGTACATAGGATGAAAACATCAAATTTTGGCTTTCTAGTGTATTAATAGGTTATAGGGATCATTAGGAGTCATTTAGGTATGTTAGTTATGAATAATTTCTTCCCAAGTTTGAATTTGATAATTTCCCTCCAAATTACAAATTTGAATATTGGAGGCAATTTTGGACTTGTAATTGGTGTTTTAATGTAATTATTGGAGCATTAAAGAGGTGTGATGAGTTTGTAACAAGTCTTAGTGGATATAGACATCATAATCATGCTATAGGTCATAAGAACTTCAAGTTTTAGTCTAGATGAGGCTTGTAATGAAACATTAAAGGTTAAATAAGTGTGTGTTAAGGGTCTTAAGGGGATCAATTCAGTTGAGCATGAATTCCTAAAGGTATTTAAGGCCTCTCTTATAACTAACTCACCATCATTCAAATGATCATAGAATGGAAAAGTGGCTCCAAGAAAATTTGAAGGAGAAATTTGTTGTGTACATAGTTGGTGACTGATTATTCTTATTCTTGAGCATTGTGTCTGAATAATAACTTTGTGCATGTGATTTATAAGTAGTTTATACATGGTAAGTAAACTTAGATTATGATTTTCCATTGATGTTTGAGGTATTTCATAGTTATTGTCAGTGATAAAAATTTGGAAACATAATACAAGTATGTGACATGCCACAAGGATATTATTAAGATCAAGATGATTTCATTGGTGCAAGAGTAATGTGTAATAGGGTGACGAACATATTCAAAGTAGAAATATTTCACTAGCTCATTTCATGCTATCAGAGGTCTATAGGGTAAGTTGATTGTTATTTTCTTTTTGCAAGTTGATATAAGACACGATCCCTTACTTATGAGGGACAAGGAATTGTGGTTTATAACCATTCCTGAGTTTTGGAGATAGTGTGAATTTTATTGGTAAAGAAATAATGTGGAGGATCGTAAGATAAGGCTCAATGTACAAATTTAGGTCTTGGAAAGGATTATATTTTATTTGGTGACAAATTACACTCTTTTGGGTTTATTGAAAACCCTCACTAGGGTTTGTGGAAACAAATTATTAGAGGGTGTTAGAAAGTAAACCAAGCTTTATGCTCTTTAAGTAACCTCTGTGGAGTCTTAATAGGAAGTAATTTTGTGATTAGGAACTTTGAAACCCACCTAATAAATAGGAAAATGTGACAGTCATTCTGGCCAACCTGTAGATGTGCATTGACAACCTAGGTATTAGTGATGCTTGGGAATTTGAAGGGCCTAAAGATTGAATTGGTTTAAGAAACTTGGAACAAAAAAACCTAAGACATTTCCCTTACTAATTTCAAATTTTATAAAGCTTGACTCTTCTACCATTAGTTACTATCCATGAAAATGTAGGGGAAGATAGTAAGAGAAATGATTATTGAAAGATATAAGGTATTTAAAGAAAGATCTAAACCTTGGAGTTGATAGAGAATGTCAACAGAGGAATAAGAAAGAAGAATAAAAATGAAAAGTACAAAAACTCCATTGAATTCCCAATTTTTGGATGGAAAACACCTACAGTCAATTTTAAGGTACTAAAGGCCTAATTTACAACTAAAAGAATGATTTTAAAGGAAATTATTGAAAGGAAGAACCCATAAAGCTTTGCACACAATAAGAAGACCCAAATGGGTATTAGAAAAAGTACATTATGTGATAAGTGAGCTTCTGAATAAAAATTTATCTCAGAAGAAGTGTTAAGACAAGGTTAGTAGGGATTTAGGGTAGTAAAGAAGGTGATAGTGAAGAAAAGTAACCTAACCAAGGAATTGAGACAAGAAATTTATCCTACACCTCAAATAAGATAAAGGGTGCTAGGAAAAGAATTTTTTTTTGTTTTGGGTAAGTATAGAATTCTCCAACTAACAACCTACTAGGAGCAAGTTGCTCAAGAAGCCTAGAAAGGTAGTTTTGCAAAGAGGTAAGTCATTTGGGCTTCTTGATTGATTTGATTCAAATTTATGGTTTAAATAGCATTGCATGACATGTAGAAACAATGTGTAAGCATTGGATATGTGCACTAAGGCAAAAAATCAATATGTTGCATGTTTAAGGGTGTTTGGGAACTTTAGAAGAAAGCTAGTTTGAAGGCCAATTAGGCATTGTTTGAGTTTTGAATCTTTCTAGCATTGGGTGTTGTTTGAGATTGATTAGGCTCTACATAATTTATTAACCCAAATTATTTTGTATCCTTTATAAGAATCAATTATATTTGATAAATTTTGGACATTTGATCAATCATGTCACACATTAAAAGAGTAAGAGGTTAAGTTTGTTATAATGAACAATCTTAAGTATGTTCCTAAGTTGGATTAATACATATAATACCAAATTTCAAGGAAAATATCATTTCAAATAGAATTATAATGATAATAATACTAATGCTAAAGTTACTATCAATGTTGCATCTCAAATTATGAAGCTTCAATTACAAATTTCTCCTCAGAGGAAATTTACACGATTTCTCCAAGTGGTCATTCAAAAGTTGCTAGAGTGCAACCTTGTATCTCTCCCTCCTCCTTTAGAGTTTAATTCAACCTTGTGTTATAAATTCTATGAATAATTGCATCAAGCTTCCTTGTGTCATCCAGGATCTTATCGACACAAATGCTACTGAATTTGAATCACCTCCTAAGAAATATAAACCTAATAATGATAATGCTAATATTAATATTTTTCAATGAACTACTTCCTAATCACAATATTATTGAATCTAATTTGGAATTACACCATACAGATCAAGATCAACCTCCTCCTCCTTCATATGATTATCCACTAGATTCTCTTATTGGTACTATCACTCATATTCTACTTCCTAAGCATGTTATTACATTTTGTGATTTTGATATTGCTCACAATATTATTAATGATACACTTTTTATTCAATCCTTTGTCGGTATAAACATTTTTCATATAATATTGATTGGAAATGGTGTTAGATGCAACATGTGCTCATTCAAATTATTTGTTTCTCTTAGTTATACTAAGAAAGACATGACATTTGATACTAAGACCTCTCTTGGGAATATTGTCATTCCTCTTATAGTGGGATTTGTTACTATGGCTATTCCTTTTTAGTCACCTCTTCCCTTGACTCATGTGACATGTGTCTATGTTTCCCTTGTATTTTTACTATTAAGGCTATCACTTCTCTTTTGCACCAATGTGTCAAGTTAATTTATAATAATCAAGTTGCTATAGTTAAGGGTATCCCATATAAGACCCAGTTTCTTAATCCTTTTATTAAAAAAACACTTGTTGTCACACCTAATCTTTTCAAACCTACACATGTTATGTATAATGGGTCTATCCTTTGCAAGCCTCCTCCTAAGGTCTCCTATTACACATCATGTGATTCCCAATCATATTATGCAGCCACCACTTTCCTAGATCCATAATAATCCCACCACACGTGGTATATTCGAGGTTCAAGACTCCTTTGTTTAATGAGTCCACCCATCCCCCTTTTTATAATGTCATAAAGAAGCTCTTTATTTTTTCTTAATTTTAATATGAATATTTTAAAATATTAGAAAAATTCAAAAATACAAAATCAAGACCTCATGTGACTTGATTTGTTATCTTTTCACTTTACGTATGTTATTTGTCGTACAATTTGGTATATAACATATTTTTTATACATGAGATTTCATGATGTAAATTAATCTTGATACATGATACATACATGATTATACATGATGAAAAGTGTTGGTTTAAGTCCATCCCAGTGGCCTTTCCAATCTAGGGGCATCTCCTATACTATTCAGATGCTTTTGTTTCAATACAATTACTTTCACTTCCTCATTATACTCAATTTATCAAATTTTATAATATTATTTTTTTCAACCTAATATGGATAACTAGTGTCTTGTGTAGTGCTATATTTAATTGATCTATGTGCCTCAAATAAAATTTTATTATTCTATCCACCTGCTTTCTTTATTGTAATATTGCCTCTATGTATGTAGCCTATGGCCTTTACTATGCTTGCCTTTGGGACACATTGGTGTCCCTTGTTTATGGTTACTTACCTTTTTTGTGACCAACATATGTGACATTGATTGTATGATATATTACTTGTAGATGATTAATTATCTATGTGCTTGTTTGTTTCTATATTGGATTGCCTTTGTGCTTGTTTTGTTTGTTATCTTTTTGTGCCATATTTTCTAACATACACACCCTTGTAGGAACATGATGACAATTATGACCACTTGTAACATCCCTACATATGATCTAACCGCGACTATTTTATACATTTTACATAGCTACAAATTATTTATTTTAAGCTGAGAATTCTATTTACACATCTCACTCACCTCAAAAGAGGGGAATTTCAGTGGGGTTTATCATAGAGATATCTATGCACATTACAAATACATATATAATCTAGAACTTAGAAACAAAATGACATAGGGTACAGATTTTTAAAAACAAAATTAAATACATAATATGATTAGATTATATACAAGGATATAACCATCTAACATGGACAAAACCACCAATCGTTATGGTTTAAGATGGATGTTTTCATCTTGAGGATAGATATTTAGTAGATTTAAAAAAACATATTTTCATAGACACTTATAATTTTATGATACATGTTTATGAACATATTAAATAGTTGAAAGTAGGCTCTATTGCATTTTGGTACAAAATGTGAGGGGTTTGAGTACTTCGTTTTTCAACTATGCACAAATCAAGCAAAATTTTAATACAGGGTATGGGGGCATGGATCCTCTTCTCCTTTTTCTATATTCAACACTATGCATATGATACTCACAAGAACATCACACAATGGGGGCAAGTTGTTAATCATTAGATTTTGACTTTGTGTTATTTTTTACTCAAGCCTAGATCCATCTATAATGACATGGTCTGTGGGATTAGAGGAATATCAAGGTGAATAGAAAACCTTTTCATAACCTTCTTCTCACTTTTGTTGGAAGAATATCAGGGTGACTTAAAAAACCTATGGAAACCTTCATATTTCTTGAGGTTTCTTGGCATGACTAGAAATTATCACAACACCTTTCCTTTTGATGTTGGATTAAAGAGACATAACTCATATTTTTTTAGAATCTCCTTTAAAACATTAGGGATTATTTATCCCCAATCCTCCAACAAATCAGTTTAAATAAAAATGTCCAAGTATGACATGATTCAAGAGTTTCTCCATTGTAAAATAAAATAGGTGTATTCCTTCCATGTTTTTGTCTCTTTACTTTAATATTTAAAAAATAAATTTTCAAGTTGCAAATTTATTTTAGTTTTAAGTTAAAGTTCCATTCTTTTATAGACATTGGATGCACACTACGTTGCAGGTTTCATCATGGAATGTGCCAACACTTAAGAGGAATCAACATCTTTTAAAAATATTAAGTATGTGTACACATTTAGATAAATTCTCCTTTAAGAATGTAATTTTCATTTCATACTTAAAAGGGGGAAAATTAGACACATAAATTTTTTAACTTATCATTTGGCAATGAAAGCTTTGGCCTTACACCTAAAGTATGACTTACATACATATTCAAAACCTAGGTGACCTATAATTATCCCCTTTGAATGACTTGATTCTCTATTCAATCTAATTAGTCCCTCATATAACTAATTACATCAGTCCATGATAGTTTAATTTGCACACACATCAGTCCTATAAAGTTATAAAATCCCATGAGTTGTTTTTACAAGACCGTTTGGATGGATCCAAAATATCCCATAGTTTGGCCCACACCAAAGGTTTTTTCGCTTGCCACCACACACACTCTTATAATTTTATATCTTTTCATATCCCATAGGTCTTCCTTAGTGAAAAATTTAACCTGCAAACATTTATAAAAGTAAGTCTAACTCACTTATTTAACACATATGGCAATAACCTAACACTCCCAAGAGCACCCATTACAAAATAAATTTCTAAAGAACTGCAAGATCTCCTAAATTCCTTCAAAGTAGCACCACAACCTAGGAATAACCCACACATAGGTCTAAAGCACTCCTGACCATGTTTAAGATTCAAGCTTCTCATTCTAAATATCTTAAAAAACAAGCCAAGATAAGATTAAGTGCATCAAGCCATTTTTTTTCATTTTCAAGTGATTAAGTTTCCAAATTATTAACATCCACATAGATATCACATAATATGTGGAGAGATATGTGTGGTTTGAGGCCTCTTCATAGTAGTTCTAATGTAGGCGGCATATGGGTACTTCAACAAAAACATTAAAATTTTAGAAGGGTCTCCTAACCATGGTAAGGGTTAGAGGGTGTTTTAAATCATACAAAGGGTTTCAAAAATGTATAAAACATATATGCCAATGTGAATGTTATTACATATTTTCATTGTCACACAAAAAGTTACAAATCAAAAGTGCATCCTCATTCGAAACCATACATAACATGACCAAAATATACCATACTTAAGGACATGTCATATGGTTCCATACCTGCCATGATCTATACCTCAAGTCCATAAAAAATATCTAATAGATCATTCCCATTATACACATCTATTATATATTATCAGATCACCTATTTGTCTCCATTTCCAGCTAAACACACTTCTCCTCTTATGTTTTGAGCAAGCATGTCTATCATTATATCTCAAAATTTGATTTAGAGATATATTTTGATTTATACATTAATGTTTATTAATTTATTTGAATATAAAACTTGTTTCTAACCCTTTCTCCCATTAATAAATAAAACCACATCTTAAGATAATTTATTTGTTTAGGGTGTAATTATGGGCTACTGACTACTATTGTATCCACTTTCTTTATTGTATGCTTATTTTCATGTATACGACCTATGGCATATGTTATGCTTGTGTGTATGACACTTTGGTATCCCTTGTTTGCATCCTTCATTATCTTTACCTATGATTTTTTTGTGTGGTACTCTTGTGTCTCTAGTTTACGAATCTTCACATTTTCTATAACATATGTGGCACTTCATGTGTACATGTTTGTTGAAATAATTCCCTTTATGCTTGTATGATTGTTTCCATTTACACTTATTTTCTTCTACTCTTGTTTCTATTTATTAATGTCATAGTTTCTACCATGCACTCTATTCCAAGAATAATATCTCTATGGTGGCCACCTAAAAAAGCCCTTAATATGAACCAATACTAACTATATGTTATACCTAACATGGACACACATAATTTATTTTTCACAGAGTGATATACAAAACATATCAATCACCTTAAAAGAGGGGGCACTTAGCGGGGTTATCACACAAAAATCTATGCAATTTAGGAATCAAACACAATATAAAAATCATAACATAATGGAATAGAATACAAATGCATAGGGAAAAATAATATGTTCATAATTTAAATAGGTTGATTAACTAAAATTCAAATTTTAAAATTTAATCTAAGAAGTACAATAATGTAATAACTGAACTATAAATGATAAATAATTTATTTGATATTTTAAATGAAATGAAAAAATTGAAATAGGAGGTAAAAGGTACTAACCTAAAAATAACTTACCTCACATTGATCTGGGACTTGTTAGACTGATGAACAGGTGGAGCAGAGTGTCATGACGGACTCAAGAAAATTTCAAGAGAGGCAAATCTAACTTGATTGGGGCACCTGGGGAAGGATGAGCGTGCCTAAGGTTCCTTGGTTTGTGGAGTAGCTCAAAACGTGATCCTGTAGTCAAAAAATCATGCACTTTAGGCATTATTTAGCCTGATCTCATACTACTATTTAGAAGGTTCTTGAATGAAGAAAGTACCAATTAATTCCTTCTTTTTGGCCATCTTATTTTACCTTTTATTTCATCATTCCCAAACATTTTTATATACTTTCCATTCATTTTAGCCTAAATTAGGGTGCTCATGCTTGTACTGGGGCACCTCGGTCCCATCTGGAGCGCCTCAATCTGATTTCTACTTTCCTACCCCGTTTGGGCTCTTTCTACCCATTTTTCATCCTTATCTTTTTCCAAGTCAGCATTTTTGAGGTTAATTACAAAATTAGATCAAGAGAACCCTATAAATATAAATTTATGAGACCATAATGAGGGTTCTAGCGTCACTTACTACTATCACTCCATCTAGAGTTGCATCCATTGCATCACTTGCATCCACATAGTTCCATGCATCAATGCTAGGAGATCTGCATCAACACACACTTCATAGGGGGAGGGATTTTATTTTATTCCATGCAAATATACTATTAAATTTTATACGTTTATTTATTTCTCGCTATTTCACATAATGCGACTGGTACCAAAGCACTTAGTACACAACACACACTAGAACTACATTTAGGTTTGAAATGTAGTGTAACACTCAGTTTAGTAAGCCCACTATTGTGGTAGCTGAGGTCAGTCTGACCCATTCATTTGCATCTTTTATTTTTAGGGATTTGATACTTCTTATGTATTTTACAGGTCTTCAACATCATCTTGCTTCATTTGGTACATTTGGCGCAATCCAGTAAATATAGTGTGATAGATAGCGAAGGTCACAAGTCATCTTCCGGGCCTGAAAGAATCAAGTTTTGATATTTTTCAAAGACTAGGGTGCCTATTCTTGCATACCAAGGTGCCCTGGGGTTCCCCAGTACCCTCTAGGGCATTCTATCCTTCTGAGATCTTCCAGACCCACCATTTTTGGGACCTTTGTGTGGCTAAACATGCTTTTAGAATTTCTAATCAAACCTGCGACACTCTACGATAGTCATCTATAATTAGATGATTTCTTTCCTCACTTTATTCTTGCACATTAGGGTTTTATTTCTATTAGTTTAATTATTTAATTACTTTATACAATTTTATTGCATTCATTTACAATGCTTATGTCCTCCTAGATTAGGTTAACTATCACTATACTTCTCCTAGTTTAATTCATTTTAGTTAATAATTTTGGTGAACCTGATTTGTGATTTTTCTCTTCTTTCTTCTAATTTATGCCCATTACTCATGGCGGTTGTTTTGGATCTCTTCAGTATTATGATCTCCCTTCAGTTTCCCATTGTACTTCTAGATCAATGCTGATACCACCACCTCTATGGTTGATAACCCTTTAGATATTCCAACTGTGTTCCTCTCCATGAAATCAAAGCCTCTAATAGTGAAAAATCCTATGATGAAGACACTAATGTTGACCAAGAACAACTTAATGTTATTACTGATTTTCACCAAACATTATGTGAAAAACCCCACTCATATTTCACATGTCTTGCATGTTTTAATTTCCACTCAACAATCTCAGGACACTTCTACTTCTGTCATGGTTTCTTCGGCTCCCATGGTCTCCACTCCACCCGTTTATGTTTTCACTCCTATTCTTACAAATACCACCCCCATCACTCACCTCGGTACTCCTAATATGTAGCTCGACTCTTCTTCAAACACTCATGATTTAACATCTTTATATCAGGATCTACAAAATCAAATTTTCCAGCTCCAATTTTCTACTTCTCGAGGATCACCATCTCTAGATTCTACCTCATTGTTGCATACCCCCTTTTCACCAACTATTTCTACTTATGCATTTACACCCAACTTCATCTCTCCTAAATTACTCATTTTTAAAGGCCACGGTGATCCACAAGAACATCTCTATGCTTTTCATGTAGCATGTCTTGATTATGTGGATGACCATACCATTCTCACTAAGATTTTTCCTCATAGTTTACAAGACTATGCAATGCACTGGTTCTATGACCTACTTTTCCATTCAGTATTCTCTTTCATGCATCTAGCTGATGCGTTTCTTACACATTTTTCTATCGACATTGGCTCTAAGATTTCTTATGCTCAATTGGCCAGCTCAAAGCAAAATCCCAATGAACACTTCTCTGATTATGTCCTGTGTTACAAACACAACTTAACTAAGATGACTAATGTCCTTGTGAATTATGGGCTTCAAGACACATTTATTCATAGTTTGTTACCACCACTTCAAGAGAGCGTTCTCTTTGAGACATCTTCCTCATTTGAACAAATTTTTCACACTCTCAAGCTTTGTGAAAATAAGCTTCTTGCCATAGGGAAACTTACATATCAAGAACAAGATTTATCCTCCACTCATGTTCTAAGTAAACCACCATCCAAAACTTTTATGCTTAAAACTATAGACAAAAAACCTATTATTAATGTCATCTCTACTCCTAGGGAGATTTGACCTCAACCATACAAATGTACTCTTACTAAAATTAGTATACCACTAAGTGTTTTACTGCCACAACTTATTGACAAAATCTTATTACCTTACCATCGCCTCTACAACTTGATCCATCTCGACCCAAAGGGTGTAACTTTGATGAAATATCTTATTGTGATGATCACCAATGTGTAGGACATTCCACTTATGGGTTTTTTTGGTTACGACATCTCACTCAGGATTTTCTTGACAATGGCCAAATTGAACTTCCATAATCTATAACATCAACACCTACTAATGAAAATAATAAACTTAATATTTTTAACAGCCCATTACCCAAACATGATACAAAATTTACTGATTCCTCCACTAATTATGCCACACCTTCTCCATCCAAAGCTCTCAATTTCTTCGTTGCTAACATGAAAGCTTCATCACCAGTCATTTATTTTTCCAATGTCGATTATCATGCTACATTTGCATCTAATAATTTACACATCCACGCATCTATTGTCTCCACTTCTATCAATAATACTAAATTTGACCCATTATGGCCCATTAGTGCATGTTTTATGTTCCTCCTTAGGGCCATCAGTTACCCTCCATCAAAAATTGAGTACCCCTTCCACAAAACCTTTAGTGTTGTTAAGCTACATGTCACAGTCGACCCTCTTACCATGCTTGTCCCTTTCCTTGTTGGAAACATAGTGTAGGGATGTGACCTACTTTTAGGCCTTAATTGGATCTGTAGTTCTTAATCTATCATATCTATGAATCACTTGCAACTTAAATTCATTCACGAATCCTAAGTCATTTCTGTTGGTGTCCATTTTGATCCTCTATGCTTTTGCCCTAATTTTCCTTTCACTCTGCACTTCCTGAAACATTTTCTACAGTTTTAATGGGTGAAATGAAGTTGTTGCCTCTGCTCCCATGCCTTAATTTATTTGAAAAATCATTTTCCATGCCTCATTTGTGAAGAAACACCCATGCATGTTGTTTGTGCCCAAATTTTTCCAAATCTGTGGGCTATGTCATGTTTTCCCTCTTGTCTAATCGTGAAAAATCAATTTTTTTTCATTTCATGCATATATTCCTTCAAAAACCCTTCCCCATGGTCGAAACTTGCATAAAATCAACTTCCCCTTGTTTTTTGAGCAAAAAATCCATCACCCATGAAGAGAAAATCAAATTTGGGCATCTCTGGTAAATTCTACATTTTTTTACGGTCGTACGGGTGTCATTTGATTGTCAAAATTAAGCTCAAAATTCTCCTCATACGTGGCCACTTCTGGTTGGACAAGGATCGGGGGATTTCTCTGAAAAACTTAGTCATTTTAGGGCTTTAAAAAAATTCAAAATTCCCCCCGCAACTCCGCGGGAGGACACATGTCATGTTCTTATGCGAAGGCGGAGTGGGAAGCCGGTGGGGAACTTAGGCATTTTTTGCCTTTTTGGTGAAGGGGAAAAAAGATGAGGAAAATTCCGCAGGTCTGAATTGAAGCAGGGGTGGACATGTGGTGGCATGGTGGCAAAGCGGGGAAGTGTGGGCCGTGGAAGGAAAAGGGAAATTTTTCCCTTTTGGTCATAAAGGCCTAAGGTGAAATTTCGAAGCACGGCCCCGTGGCCAATCTCAGGTGGACGTGTGTCCATAAAAAGGTCAGAGGGAAGTGCAAGCCATGAAAGAAAATGGGGAATTTTCCCCTTTTTTGGCAAAAAGAGTTAAGACAAAGAATTAAGTCACGGGACCGTGAATGAGCCACTTGTAGACATGTGGCAGGCATAGTGGGTCGACAGTCCAAGGGAAGAAAAAGGGAAAATTTTCCTTTAGCTAAAAAAGGGAGTTTAAATGAGAATTGAGCCCACAGATTTTAGCGATAGAGAAAGCGACATGTGGCAAGGGAGAAATTAGAGGCACGGGCCCATGGAAGAAAAATTGAAAATTTTCCCTTTGGGAAAAAGGGGGTCAAAATGAAATTCAGCCCGCGAATAGATAAGAAAGTGACACATGTCAAGGACAAAGGTGGAGATGCTGGCCCGCGGGGAAAAAGGTGAAAATTTTCCAATTTTCCAAAAAGGGTCAAAATGTGTAGAATTGAAGTGCAATCCCAATGGGACCCACCATGTGCCACATGTCATCACCAAAATTCAAGGGCGAAGGGGTGGAGAAAAAGGTCAAAATTTTTCCATTTTTCCAAAAATGTCAAAAAGTGAGCCTGAATTGATTTCCAATCATATTTTGACACATGGAGGGCCCAGATTGAAGGTGAAAAAGAAGATCAAGGGTAACTGTACATTTTCATTTTTGGCCGCCATTTTTGCTCCAAGAAGCTTGGAATTGTGAATTTTGCATCAAATTTCATCAAATTTTTGGTGATTCCATGTCGTTTTGGCCTTCTAGGATCATTGGAATCTATTTCATGACTCAATTTGGAAATTTGAGGTGTTTTTGAGATAAATTTTACTCATGCCCATGCAAAACGTGAAATGTCAAATTATAAAGTTGCAGAACCAAATTGGAAAAGGATAAGATGAAATGATGAGAGGATGAGGGGCCTGCATGCCTTGAGGATGAAAAATGTGCCTCCACAAAGGATAATGATCTGAATATTTGTAATGATTCATCCTTTTTAAACACCTAGAAACTCTCGTTGCAAATTTGTTAAATGTCATTTTCAGTGAATCATGACAAATTGTTGTAGCAAACTTGATCCCTTGGCATATTATTTACTTGGGAAAGAAGGCTCCAATGTGGCAAGAGGTATATAATGCATTTTTTGAGAAATGTAAAAGGGGGGGAAGTTGAAAATCACGAGAAAATTTTGAGAGAAAGCTCATTTTCTGAGAAACCCACCAAAGAACCAGGTTAATTTCTTCTATGTTGGATCTTCATGTATGTGAGTTGGTTAGAAGTGTATAGCCATCACACAGCTCTGAGATTGTTCATGAAACTCTCCCCTGCTGATGAATCTAACAAGCTTTTGAGTTAATCTATGTTTTTCTATGCAATATGATGTCTGTTATCATTTTTAAATGCCTACAAATAGTTTTCATAGTTCTTGTTGCAATCTTGCATTGAAAGTCTTTAGAAATCACACAGAATCTCCATTTCTTGTTGATAGTTTAGTGGCATTTGCAATCTCATATTTGGAAGAGCCTTCATCTGATAAAGAGATAAACAAATTTAAAATCACTTTACCTTCCTTGACTGCAGAGGTTGCTTGTAAGCCTTTGGGGGTACCTTAGGCGTGATTTGATCAAGGATTTTTGTGTTTAATTGGGTTCTTTACTTCAAGATTTTGTGGTGAGTTCTCAAAGATTGTGTGAAGAGTGCAACCTGGGCTTCCATTTATGCATCTTCTGGTTGAAATAATATCCTGATTATTTGAAGCATTTTATCTGATAGTTGTTCAAGTATTGTAGAGGTTGTCAAAAATCTGATATATCAAAGTTTTTCTTGTCAATGCCCCACCAAAAAAATCATTCAAACAAACTAATCCTACCCATACTACCCCTGCATTGCATTGTGTGTCAACAAAAGAATCTAACCCATCTATAAAAATGCACAAGGCAAATCAGGATTATACAATGTCTTCAGTAACCCTTGCCTTGCATTGAAAATATCTCCATAATCTGGGAGTGACAACTTGTGAAAGTCAGATTTGGAGTGTTGATCATATTTTCCCAAGGACTTTTCATAATATTTGCATAAATTGAGGGGTGTCTTCATCTCCTTCACCATTTTGGGGTTACAATATAGGCTCTCTTACCTTGGTTGAAAGGCACAACCTAAAATAGTGAGTGTCAGATCAAATCCTTTCAAAGTGCTATCCATCTCTCCAAAAATCTGAGTGCTGGCTAGATCACATCCCCGGCTACAAAATGACACACATCAAGATCTATCTACCTTCAAGCTTCATACCATATTTCTGATGCTGCTCAGACTGAGAAGGAGAACAAATTTGGGTACCAACACTTTCTGGCGTCGTTGCCAGGGATTGTTTTGAATTCCTGGAAATAATTTGCATTGCTGAGATTGATTTGCTGATTCATTGCTAGTCCATATTTACTTAGCCCATCAAGAACACTTTCTGGTGCCGTTATTGGGGATTTTTTTGAATTCTTGGGATTCAGTATTTCAGGGACATTTTCAAATCCCTGGTAATGCTTCTTCTGTGATTTATGTGCAATTACAAATCTGAGTATCATCTTCTGATCAGATTTATAAGATTGGAATGAAGAGTAGAGTTCTGGGTTTGATATTCTCTTAGTTCAATCTGATCCATGTGCATACATATTTGAGATATTTGAATGCATACCAAACCCTGGTAAAGTCCCTTGCAAATTCTACATGCAAATACATTGTTGAAGCATCATTTTATAATCAGATTTGTAAGGATTAAGTGAAGATATAAGTTCTGCCTGCATTTTTATTAGTTTCCAGCAGTTGTTGCACTTCATTAGCATTTGTGGTTGATAGATTCAAGAAGAAAGAAGGTCTGATCTATAAAGTTTGGCAATATTTTCAGTGCTGGTAGATATTTGACAGAGTATTTAGTGCATTTGCACAACTAGGGTGAAATTCCTTAGTGGCGACTCCATGTTGTTCTGATCTTGATAACATTTCTGTCATTTACTTTTGTGTTGCTAATCTCTACAAAACTTGAAGGAAGAAGATCTCTCTTCCTTAAAGACTCTGCTAAGAAGTTGTTTACAGATTCAAGAAACTCAGAGTTGGAAGGGAGAAGAGTTTGGAAAGTTATTAAAGGTCAGACATCAAGCAAAGATATATCCATAGGTGAGAGAGATCAGCCTTTGGTAGAGGATTATCACTCTTCTTCAAGTGATTCTGATTCAAGAAATCCTCTCATAAACTTGTTTGCCTTAGCTAGTGAAGGTCCTTCTGCTATACCTGGTAAGTTCCTTCTTCAATCTGCACCTGTGTGTTTCAATCCTAATAAAACTTTCCAAGAAAATCAGCATTTAGAGAATACCAGTCTTGTGAATCACATTCTTGAGCCCCAAGGATCTTGCACTCCTCATCAGCTTGTTTCACCTCCAAGATCACCTCCACCAAATAATATGGCTCAGCCTAGACCTCCATTTGTTGTTAACACCTTTGGTCCTATAGACTTTAGAGGAATGGATGGTTACCCAAATGTTGTCCCACAAGATGTCAGAAATAGATTGCCAAAATTCCAAGGTAATAATGCAATAACTGGTGATCAGCATCTCAAACTTTTTGTTAACATGATGGAATATTTCGAGATAGAGTTTGAAGATGTGTATATTAAGTTGTTCATTCATACATTAGAAGAGGATGCTAGGGATTGGTACAAGGCTCTGCCTAATAATTATATTGATTCTTGGACTGAAATGAAGAATGCATTTAGATTGCAATATGGTGACAAGACTGATCCTAGATTTCTCTTGTTTGAATTTGAGAATATCAAGAAGAACCCCAATGAATCAGTCCATGACTTTAACACAAGGTTTAACAAAACTTTGAGAAGGTTTCCTGTTAATCTGAGGCCTTGTGATGAGTCTTGTTTAATCAAATATGCAGATGCATTTGATAATAAGGTGGCCTATTACTTAAGAGACAAGAACCCTACCAATCTGAGACAAGCTTTCACCATGGCACTTCAAATTGAAAACAATATCAAGGCTGTTGGGAAACCTCTCAAGAGAGATGGTGTAAAATTGATAAACCCTTGAAAAACCTCAAGCTAGCAAGGGTGTTGATTTAGAAGAGGTTGTGAAAACTTTGGCAGGGGCTGTCAAAGAAATCTCATATAAGTTGGCAAGAGCTAAGAAGGGAATTGGGAAGACTTCACAAGGTCAGCCAAGAGCACCAAACCATGAAAGATTTTCCAATCATCCTCAGAGGTGATCAAAGGGTAGATGATAGAGGGAAAGGACCCATGGGGTCTGCAAATAGACATCCTCAAGCACGTGAAGGGAGAGTGTTACCTGATCCCTTAACTGCTAGGGTTGCTGTTGTTGAAGAAGTTGTTGATATTGATTGGTGTGATAGGTGTTTTTTACCCCATCCTCCATGTGAAGTGGACCAGCAAGAAGGTGAAGCTAATAATGATGATGGTACTGATGATGATATTTGCATGGTGGGTTATTCTTCAAGCTCACAAGGAGGAGCAACATCTACTGAAGTAATAAGTGCTAGGACTACTGCAACTTTTTGGGATTGCATCAAACGGGTACAAGTCTTTCTTCCCCCTCATACTCTTGAAGTTGATGTAGTGAAAGCTTTTGAAATTCCTAACAATGACTTTGAATACTTAATATCTTTGATGATTAAGAAGTATGATGGTGGTATTCCTTCGGAGGAAGATAGACAATTGTTGATGAATGTTGTTGTAGCTCAAGAGAAAGAATTTAACACTAGAAGCAAAGTTGTTAAAGGAGTTGGACCTCAAGCCAAACCTAAAACACCCTTGGTCACAAGCATTCCAAAAGAGTCTCCTAGGAGAGAAACACTTTCCAAAATCTCTGTTGTCCCAAGAAAAAATTATAGTCCTCCTCATGCCCAAGCTGCCAAGAATCCCTTGCCATCAAATGAATCTTCTTGTCTCCCTTCCAATGTTGTTTTGCCAAAGAGTGTTCCCTATGACATAGCCCAAGTATTGAGCCAAATCAAAGTGAGTGTTCCAATCATTGAGTTGCTTAGGATTCCTGAGCATAAGAAGAGAACATTTGAGTACTTGGGGTTGAAAGAGGAGAAGACTACTCCAGGAAGAAATATAAATGTTGTTGAGACTCCTCCTCAAATCATTGCTGACCTTGAAACACCACCAGCAGTAGAAGATCTTGGAGAGACACCTGAGGTATATTTGGGGACATCCTTGGTTGATTCCCAATTGAATGTTGATCCATTCTTCACAACTTTGATCATAAAGGATAGGCTACTTCACAATTGTATGTTTGATTCCGGTGCATCATGTAATGTCATGCCTCTTGAAGTCATGAATGAGTTGGATATCAAAGTGACCAGCAGCCTATGGAAAATGTACTACCATGGACTCAAGAGAATTTTCAGTTGTTGGTTGTGTGAAGGGTTTGGTAGTGCAGCTTGCATCTTATCCCGGGAGGAATTTAAAATTGGATGTTGTGATTGTTGATTTCCCTGCCAAATGGGGTATGTTATTGTCAAGAAAGTGGGCCACAAGTGTTGGAGGGAGTGTCCAAATGGATATGTATTTTTCCACCATTCCCATTGAGGGCTGCCTTGTCAAGCTCTATGGAGAAAAGAAAATGTTGCATCTAATTGAGGACCCAAACAATGCTTCTTATGAAGTATTATTTGCTGATGTTGATGCTGATAATTTTATTGGTTTTGCTGATGGAAAAGAACAAAAAATGGATCAGTCAAAGTTCCTTGAGTAGGTATGTTCTCCTTGGACCTTTCTATTTGATGGAGCTTGCTCCAAATTTGGAAATGGTGCTGGTGTAATTCTGATTTCTCCTAGCTTGGAAGAATTTGTTTTTTCCTTCAAGCTTAATTTTGAATGTACTAACAACATTGCTGAGTATGAAGCCTTGTTGTTGGGTCTGAGAATTGCATGGAAGTATGGTGTCAAGGACATCATTGCAAAGGGAGATTCAAAGCTAGTTGTCAAACAAATAAGAAAACTGTATGCTACAAAAAATTAGTGGATGAAGCAATATAAGCATGTAGTTTGGGATCTAATTGAGATGTTTGATTCCTTCAATATTGTGCACCATGATAGAAGTTTGAATGCTGCTACTGAAAAGTTGGTAGTGTTGGGGTCAAGATTTGGAGATTGCACCATTTCACCTTATTGTGAGTACAATGTTGAAGTGTTAACTAGGCCAGTTGTCCCTAACAACATCAAGACATTGGCAAGTGTTTGATGATGATGCTCAAGTGCAAAGGTTCTTATGAATCAAGGTGAGTTTGTAGATCAACATATTGATTGGGAACCAATGGTGTGTATGACTGAAGGAAGAGAGACTTTGTTTGGAAAATATATTATCCAATTGAAAACTAACACCATTCCTAGAGGTCTTGTTGCTCTCGAGTCAAATTTTAGCAATGTTGATTACATCATCAATAGAAACATGTCTACCTCAAGGGATGTGGAAGAGCATGACTTGGGAACAAAGGACAAACCAAGAAAAGTTTGGTTGGGCAGCAGTTTAAACAAGGAAGAAAAATAGTCCTACCTCCAATTGTTGAAACAATATCAAGACTGCCTTGCCTGGTCATATTCAGAACTGAAAGCATATAGAGAAGATTTGTTTCAGCATGAGATCCCTCTTGAAACAAAAGCCAAACCATTCAGAAAAAATCAAAGACCAATTAATCCACTCCTCTCCATGAAAATTCAAGATGAATTGAAGAAACTAAAGGAGGGAGGATCATTCAGCCCACAAGGTATTCATCTTGGGTTGCAAACCTTGTGCCAGTTAGAAAGAAGAATGGAGATATCAGACTTTGTGTAGACTTCATAAATTTGAATAGAGCTTCATTGAAAGACAATTATCCTTTACCAAACATGGAGAACATGCTGCAGTTAGTGACTAGATCTGAATTATTGTCCACCTTGGATGGTTTCTCTGGCTATAATCAGGTTGTTGTCAAGGAGTCAGAAAGATTTAAAACTACCTTTACCACTCCTTGGGGAACATATGTTTATGTGAGAATGCCTTTTGGTCTCATGAATGCTGGAGCTACCTTCCAAAGAGTAATGGATGTTGCTTTTGATGGTTATATAAATGACTTCATTGCAGTTTATAAGGATGATGTGACTATATTTTCAAAGAGCAGAAAAGATCACTTGCAGCATTTGGAAAGAATGTTGATCAGATGTAGAGAATTTGGAATCTCTCTCAATCCAAATAAGTGTCACTTTGGGGTGTTAAAAGGCCAAGCTACTTGGTCATATTGTTTCAAAGGTTGGTGTCATGATTGATCCTGAGAGAATAGAAGCAATCAGCAGGGTGCCAATTCCAAGAATGAAGAAGGGCATCCAATCTTTCTTTAGGAAAATCAATTTCATTAGAAGGTTTGTGTCCAATTTTGCTGAGTTGACTCTTCCTATCACATGCATGTTAAAGAAAGATCAAGTTATCAAATGGGAGGAGGCTGCTATTCAGGATTTTGAAGGGATCAAGGAAGCACTTAAACATGCACCTGTCTTGGCAGCTCCGAATTACAAGAAGCCTTTCCAAATCTTCTCCTTTACCTCTGAAAATACTATTGCATCTGTTTTGCTCCAAAAGGATGAAGATGGGGCTGAGAGGCCTATTGCCTTCTTTAGCAAGGGTTTACAAGCTACTGAGTTAAAGTACACAATCATGGAAAAACAAGCATTTACCTTGGTGAAAGAAATAAAGGTTTTCAGGCCTTATATTTTAAGTTCAAAAGTTGTTGCTTATGTTCCCCACACCATGGTAAAAGACATCTTATCAGAGATGGAGATCTCAAGTAAAAGATGTATATGGGTGAAAAAACTATAAGAGTATGATATGGACATCCAAACCACAAAGTTGGTAAGAGGTTTGGGTCTTGCTAAGCTCATGGCTGAGAGCAACTTGCAGACTGTGGAAGTGAATGAGGTAGAGGAAGAAAGGGCAGATGTTCTTGGGAAATTGGTAAGTTCTGAGTGGTACAAGGACATAATATTTTACCTTAGACACCTTTGCTGTCCTAATCATTTAAATAAAAATCAGAAAAGAGCCCTCAAGCTAGCCTCTCAAAAATATATCATCACTGATTTTGGGCTGGCTTGGAAGAACCCTAAAGTAGTCCTCTTGAAATGTGTAACTGAAGATGAAGCTGCCAAAGTAATTTATTGATTTCCATGGGGGAGTTTGTGGATGAAACCTTGCTAGAAGGGTTATAACACACAAATTTTTGAGAGATAGTTATTGGTGGCCTACTCTCTTCAAAGATGTAACCATGCTAATTAGAAAATGTGAAAGCTGTCAGCATTTCTTTGGAATACTGAAAGCTTCAGGATCCCTTCCTTTATAGCCTGTATCAATCGAAGCTCCTTTCAAATAGTGGGGAATGGACTTCATTGGTGAGATTTCAGATCCTTCTAGTGCTGGCCATAAGTGGATTCTTGTAGCCACTAATTATTTTACAAAGTGGGTAGAGGCAATCCCCACCAAGAAAGCAACACACCAAGTTGTTATGGACTTCTTGTTGAATAATATCATATGTAGATTTGGTGTGCCAGTCAATATTATTGTTGATAATGCCATATGTTTCAGAGCTAAACCTTTGATGGCAATGTGTAAGGAGTATGAAACCAATCTGACTTATTCTTAAAACTATAATCCCTAAGGAAATGGACAAGCTGATTTCTAGCAATAAGAATTTTTTGAAGATTATTAGAAGGACCTTGGAGTTGAACAAGAAAAAATGGGGTGAACAACTAAAATTTGTAGTTTGGGCTGATAGAATCACTACCAAGAGAGCTACTGGTAAGAGCCCATTTGAGTTGGTGTATGGAACTCAAGCTCTACTGCCCTTACATCTACAGTTATCTTCATTTCAGTTTGTTCAATAGCTTCAGGATCAAGAGGTCAGTCCATATGAAGCAAGGATCAATCAGATTATGGAGCTAGATGAAGAGAGAAGAGCATCCCATCAGAGGCATATCAGATTTAGAGAGAAGTTGAAAAAATTGTTTGACAAGAAGGTCACTCCTAGGGCCCTCAATATTGGAGATTTGGTTTTTTTGTGGGATAGCAGAAATGAGGATAAGGGAAAACATGGAAAATTTGATGCATTGTGGATGGGCCCTTACTCCATTGATATCAGAATTGGTGAGAATACCTTTTTTCTCAAAGATTTAGATGGGGAATTTCTTGAACTGCTTGTTAATGACAGGCATCTGAAGCATTTCTTGGATTAATCCCCAAATTTGAGGTATGCACTAGCTTGTAGAGTGTATAGTGTTTGGTTTTTTGCTCTATTTTTTTGTGTTTTGTCGGTTTGTGGTTTGCCTTGCTATGTGGTAGCCATTTTTTGTCGGGTTCTCGGCTGGTTTTTGGTGATTTTTGGCTCATGACTCTATTTTCCCAATGGATTATTTTGGCACTTGGTCTACATTGTTCTTGTGGCACTCACTGGGAGTGCCCATCCCCGAGAAGGAGCCGATGTTGGTGTCCATTTTGATCCTCTATGCTTTTTCCCTAATTTTCCTTTCACTCTGCACTTCCTGAAACATTTTCTATAGTTTTAATGGGTGAAATGAAGTTATTTCCTCTGCTCCCATGCCTTAATTCATTTGAAAAATCATTTTCCATGCCTCATTTGTGAAGAAACACCCATGCATGCCTTGTTTGTGCCCTAATTTTTCAAAATCTGCGGGCTATGTCATGTTTTCCCTCTTACCTGATCGTGAAAAATAAAATTTGTTCGTTTCATGCATATATGCCTTCAAAAACCCTTCCCCATGGTCGAAACTTGCATAAAATCAAATTCCCTTTGTTTTTTGAGCAAAAAATCCATCACCCACGAAGAGAAAATCGAATTCGAGCATCTCTAGTAAATTCTACGTTTTTTGATAGTCGTACGAGTGTCATTTGACCGTGAAAATTAAGCTCAAATTTCTCCTCATACATGGTCACTTCTAGTTGGAAAAGGATCGGTGGGTTTCTCTGAAAAACTTATTCATTTTTGGGCTTTTAAAAAAATTTCAAAATTCCCCCCGCAACTCCGCGGGAAGACACGTGTCATGTTCCTATGCGAAGGCAGAGTGGGAAGCCGACGGGGAACTTAGGCATTTTTTTCCTTTTAATTGAAGCAGGGGGTGGACATGTGGCGGCGCGGTGGTAAAGCAGGGAAGTGTGGGCCGTAGGCCTAAGGTGAAATTTCAAAGCGTGGCCCCGTGGCCAATCGTAGGTGGACGTGTGCCCATAAAAAAGTCAGAGGGAAGTGTGGGCAATGGAATAAAATGGGGAATTTTTCCCTTTTTTGGCAAAAAGAGTTAAGAAAAAGAATTAAGTTGTGGGCCCACGAATGAGCCACAGGGAGACACGTGGTGGGCAGAGCGGGTCGGCAGCCCGACGGAAGAAAAAGGGAAAATTTTCCTTTGGCTAAAAAAGGGAGTTAAAATGAGAATTGAGCCCGCGGATTTTAGCAATAGAGAAAGTGACACGTGGCAAGGGATAAATTAGAGGCGTGGGCTCGCGGAAGGAAAATTGAAATTTTTCCCTTGCCAAAAAAGGGGGTCAAAACATGAAATAAACCCACGGAATTTCAGCAATAGAACACATGACACGTGTCAAGCACAAAGGTGGAGATGCAGGCTCGCGGGGAAAAAGGTGAAATTTTCCAATTTTCCAAAAAGGGTCAAAATGTATAGAATTGAAGCATGATTCCAATGGGACCCACCATGTGCCACGTGTCATCACCAAAATTCAAGGCCAAAGGGGCGGAGAAAAAGGTCAATTTTTCCATTTTTCCAAAAATGTCAAGACGTCAAAAGGTGAGCCCGAATTGATTCCCAATCATATTTTGACACGTGGAGGGCCCAAATTGAAGGAAAAAAAATAGATCAAGGATAACTATACATTTTCATTTTTGGCTGCCATTTTTGACCAAGGAAACTTGGAATTGTGAATTTTACATCAAATTTTTAGCAATTCCATGTTGTTTTGGCCTTCTAGGATCATTGAAATCTATTTCATGACTCAATTTGCAAATTTGAGGTGTTTTTGAGATAAATTTTACTCAGGCCCGTGAAAAACATGAAATATCAAATTATAAAGTTGCAGAACCAAATTGGAAAAGGATAAGATGAAATGATGAGAGGATGAGGGGCATGCATGCCTTGAGGATGAAAAATGTGCCTCCACAAAGGATAATGATCCAAATATTTGTAATGATTCAGTATTTTAAACACCTGGCAACTCTCGTTGCAAATTTTTTAAATGTCATTTTTAGTGAATCATGAGAAATTTGTTATAACAAACTTGATCCCTTGGCATATTCTTTTCTTGGGAAAGAAGGCTCTAATGTGGCAAGAGGTATATAATGCATTTTTGCAAAATGAAAAAGGGAGAGGGAAGTTGAAAATCATGAGAAAATTTTGAGAGAAAGCTCATTTTCTGAGAAACCCACCAAAGAACGAGGTTAATTTCTTCTGTGTTGGATCTTCATGTATGTGAGTTGGTTACAAGTGTATATCCCTCACACAGCTCTAAAATTGTTCGTGAAACTCTCCCCTGCTGATGAATCTAACAAGATTTTGAGTTAATCTGTGTTTTTATGGGCTATATGATGTTTGTTATCATTTTTAAATGCCTACAAATATTTTTCATAGTTCTTGTTGCAATCTTACATTGAAAGTATTTAGAAATCACATAGAATCTCCATTTCTTGTTGATAGTTTAGTGGCATTTGCAATCTCATATTCAGAAAATCTTTCATTTGATAAAGAGATAAACAAATTTAAAATCACTTTACCTTCCTTGACTGCAGAGGTTGCTTGTAAGCCTTTGGGGGTACCTTATGCGTGATTTGATCAAGGATTTTTGTGTTTAATTGGGTTCTTTACTTCAAGATTTTGTGGTGAGTTATCAAAGATTGTGTGAAGAGTGCAACCTGGGCTTCCATTTATGCATCTTTTGGTTGAAAGAATATCCTGATTATTTGAAGCATTTTGCCTGATAGTTGTTCAAGTATTGTAGAGGTTGTCAAAAATATGATATATCCAAGTTTGTCTTGTCAATGCCCCACCAAAAAACTCATTCAAACAAACTAATCCTACCCATACTACCCCTACATTGCATTGTGTGTCAACAAAAGAATCTAACCCATCTACAAAAATGCACAAGGCAAATTAGGATTATACAATGTCTTCAGTAACCCTTGCCTTGCATTGAAAATATCTCCATAATCTAGGAGTGAAAACTTGTGAAAGTCATAGTTGGAGTGTTGATCATATTTTCCCAAGGCCTTTTCATAATATTTGCATAAATTGAGGGGTGTCTTCATCTCCTTCACCATTTGGGGGTTACAATATAGGTTCTCTTACCTTGGTTGAAAGGCAAAACCTAAAATAGTGACGATCAGATCAAATCCTTTCAAAGTGTTATCCATCTCTCCACAAATTTGAGTGTCAGCTAGATCACATCCCCAACTACAAAATGACACACATCAAGATCTATCTGCCTTCAAGATTCATACCATATTTCTGATGTTGCTTAGACTGAAAAGGAGAACAAATTTGGGTACCAACAATTTCTATTAATGGTGTTCCTCCATCTCCCCCACTATCATCATCTCCATGTATAATTACTCATGTTCCATCCACCTCTTATAACACGTATTATTATATGTTATTAAAAGTTCACTCTACTCCTAGTTCACCTTCTCGAGTTACGTCTACACAACCAAATCATTCCACTATTCCTACACATCGGTATAGGACTATTCCTTAGATAGTCACTGCATATCACTGTCAATCCCTGCCCTGATTTATTACACATGGTTTCTCATCACCTTCACGTTCCACAACATGTAGTTATCCATCGCCAAAGCATTTTATTATGCCTCAATCTTCATCATATATTAATCAATCACATGTGTATAGACTTCGTTCACTGACTCAATTTTTATCTACCATACCACCAATATTATAACATGGCCCTATGTTTTCATCCCCAAAGATATCAAGTGGAGGACCTAAATCCTTCACTATCATTGGTTAGTTTACTCTTAGGGGGTATAACACCTAATATCCCCCCAAATGACTCGTACATATATCATCTTTGCATTCTCACATAGGAATTTACATTTCATGCCCTAATACCATCACTATCTGATGACGCACTCTTGTGTTTCGGTTCACACTTGACTTTTGAGGGATTACCATTACACTGAACCCCACACATTGCACTTTAGGCAGTGCACATTTACATTATATCACACACATCACACATCATACACCGTACATTCTACACTTAGTCTACATTCTACATCATACTACATTCTCATCATACACATATTAGCCATTCTATGTATTACATATGCCATTAGGCTATTTCACATGACACATTTATATATCATCTATATTATACATACTATTCTACTCTACATTATCTATGATCTTAGCTTTACATTTCAACCATACATTGTACATTATCACACATTACATTGCATATTATACACATTACGGGTTACACATCCTACTCACCTTACACCTCCTACATTCCATTATACATACTGCACATTTACATACCATATTCATCATTTGGTTGTTTAAACTACTTTTTCTTCTATGTGTTGCACTCACCACCCTATGAAGCACTTTATTTCCTCAATCCATATTCAACTACTGAGGGTTTACAAATCAAATGGACCTTACACTCACCATGTGACATTCTTATGCTAGTGACATACGCTTTAGGCTAAATTGTCACTCACTCTAATTTCATCTAGTAGTGGTATACGCTTTAGGATAGATCACCACTTCCACCATATCATCTTATAGTGGTATACACCTTAGGTTACATCACCACTCATAAATTTATCTTATAGTGAAATACACTTAGGGATAAATCATCACTCAAAATTTCATCATATAGTGATATACTCTTAGGGCTAAATCATCACTCATCTTTTCATCTTCTACTGATATACACTTAGTTCTAATTCATCACCCATCGGTTAATCATGTGATATACACTTAGGCCAAATCATCACTCATTCATTTAACAATTCATTATATACGCTTCGGCTATAGGGTTCATGCACATCCTTTCTATATGTTACATTTCATCACTACACATACGTCTTCATCATAGCACGCTAGACACAACAAATACTACTCGACCATTTCCTAATGATACACTCTCGTTTATGGTTCATTCTTGACTACTAAGGGGGGGAAATGAACCTCATTACATACACTTCCATCCACTTAGGGGACATACAGCTCCTATCATTCCATCTTTCATTCCATTCCATCCATCCACAATATATTGCATTATCTTGGGGGTATTTAATCTTGTTTGTTGGTGTTTTGCATGATCACTCTACACATGCTAGATTGATTTATTATATGTCATTATCTATATCATCCACATACGCGTTCATGCCTTTGTTTAGTGTGATGAAAGATACAAGAATATTACACGTGGGAAGGATGCTCGCCTTCTACCCTTCCTATACTGGTCACTGGGGGCATCCACATTCATCTCATCCAGGTGTTATTTCTTCATTTTGTACTTAGAATCTTACATTAATTGATCATACACACTTTGACATATTGGTTATTACTCTAACTTGCTAATGGGTGTTGCATGTGCAAAACTTGTTTTGTAGGATTACATGTTTATGTGACTACTTGTTTTCTTGTTTGTACTTGTTTGTTATTGTTTTCCATTATATGCAAGATTTTCCCTATGTTTGTGTACATGTTTATTATTTGTAATCATGATGGCCTTGTGTGTCTTGTGAAATTGTGAGTGATTTCCCATGTTTGTAACCCAATTTGTGTGGCTTACTTATTTTCTTGCATGTTTACATTTACTACATTGTCTACATAGCTTATACATGTTTTCTATATGCATGCATTGTTTTCTTTACACATGTCTTTGGCTAGCCTTCTTGTTTATGAGCCTTGGTTTCTACCAAGCACTTTCTAGGGTATACATTTTAGAGTGTGGTTGGTCCTCTTTTAAGGCAATATTATCCTTTTAGCGATGTCACATGTGCCCTTAAAGAGGGGGGAATCATTTGGGGGTTTACATAATAACACAAAGAAGCTACACAATTTAATAAGGTGCAATTTCCACCCTTTCCATTGTGGGTTTACATACTGTGAGTGGGTTCAGACCAGTCTACGAACCCCATACACAATGAATTTTATAGGATATGGTGTCCTTAGCATTTATAGGAATCAGTTACAGGATTAGGGGTTATATTGGGTGTGCCTCTCTACACTACTTCGGCCAATGGCATCGGATTGCCCAAAAAACTAGGACGTTATAGAGATCTCTTCACACATTTCAGCAGAAACGGTTAGAGCTTGGAGGACACAAAGTATTTCCTTCCTACACTTCTTTAGCCAGGGTGGCGTGAGATCACCTAAAGAAATCGCAATAGTACAGGATATCATTCTACACCCTTTTCTCTTAACATGGATCAGGTGCACACATTCCATTTACATTTTCATTTACCATATTTTACACATTTCTATACACATGCATATTTTACATAACATTTTTACATACATACATATTTGACTACTGGAATGTTTTTTCCTTGCAGGTCCAACCATTTGAGAAACAAGAAGTCAAACTGGGGGGCAACAACAACAAAAACATTCTGTGATAGCACATTCTTTACTAACCATGCATGTACACTACACACGTGTCCTGCCCTAGGTTCACTCTCATCACATTTTATTTGCAATTTTTTCATCATTATATTCCACGCTCTTCCGTCTTCTTTTTTTCATTCCACACTTAAGTCTAGTCCTTCGGCGTGTTTCTACTACACTTTCCATAGATATCAGGTATGCACTTCTATCTACTTTATGTTACCACGCTTTTAGCTCACCAACATAAAGTGGGGGAAAAATGTAGGCACAAAATCATGCACTTTAGGCATTATTTAGTTTGGTATCATACTACTATTTATAAGGTTCTTGAGTGAAAAAAGTAATAATTAATCCCATCTTTTTGGCCATCTTATTTTACCTTTTATTTCATTATTCTTACACATTTTTATATACATGCCCAGTCTATTTCATAACTTTCTCATCATTTTAGCCTAAACTGGGGCATCCATGCCTATATTGGGGTGACCCAGTCCCACTCGGGGTGCTCCAATTCTTTTTCTACTTTCCTGCCACTTTTTGGGATCTTTCTAGCCATTTTTCATCCTTATCTTTTTCTTAGTCAGCCATGTCAGAGTTAATTATGAAATTAGATTAAGAGAACCCTATAAATATAAAGTTATGATACCATAATGAGGGTCCTAGTGTCACTTACTACTATCACTCCATCTAAATTTTCATCTATTACATCACTTGCATCCACCTAGTTCCATGCATCAAGGCTAGGAGATCTGCATCAACACACACTTCATAGGGGATTGATTTTATTCTATTCTATGCACACATGCTATTACATTTTCTACATTTAGTTATTTCTCGCTATTACACATTGTGCGACTAACACCAGACCACCTAGGGCATGACATACACACACACACATACACCAAAACTATATTTGGGTCCAAAATGTAGTGCAATGCTCAGTTTAGTAAGCCCATTATTGTAGTAGCTGAGGTCAGTACAACCCATTCATTTACATCTTTTATTTTCAATGATTTAATACTTGTTTTGTCTTTTGTGGGTCTTCAACATCATCTTGCTTAATTTGGTAAATTCGACACAGTTTAACAAATCCAGTATGATAGACAACGAAGGTCAAAAGTCATCTTCCAACCTTGAAAGAATTAATTTCTAATTTTTTTCAAAGACCATGTCACCTATTCCTACAAACCAGGGTGCCCTAGTACCCTCCTAGGCACTCCAGTATCCTCAGAGCTTCAATATCCACCCTTTTTGGGACCTCTATGCAGTCGTTCCTAGTTCTGTAATTTCTAGTCAAACCTGTGACACTCTGCGATAGTCATATATAATCATTTGAGTTCTTTCCTCACTTTATTCTTGTACATTAGGGTTTCATTTCTATTATTTTAATTATTTAATTACTTTATATTGTTTTAGTGCATTCATTTACAATGTTCAAGTCCTCCTAGATTAAGTTAACCATCTTTATACTTCTCCTAGTTTAATTAATTTTAGTTAATGACTAGGTCTTCACAATAATTCACCTTTTGTTGTGTTAATTTCGCACTTGCTTCGTTGATGATGTTGTAAACCTGTAATGAATAATCACCTACAAAACCACACACAAAACATCAAACCCTAAAAAAAAGATTCATATGAAGGGGTCAGGTTGTCCTTAACACCCATAATGGTGGCCTTATAACTAAGTGTTGCACTACATCTCAGACCCAATGTAGTTTTGTTTGATTATGTGTACAATGATGTGCCTAGGGTTCCCTAATGCTAATGACACAAAGATAACAAGCAATATCTAGATAAAATGCAAAAATAATGGATGGAATATAATAGAATTCCCTTTCCTATGCAGTGTGTGATGTAAAATAGTGTCCAAATGCAGTCCATTTCCTTGTGTAGATAGTTATCCCATAAGGTAATATGTATGTTGTGTTTATATAGGGATCTCTTTCTCAAATTTTGACACTAATGACCTGACATGCTGACTAGTACCTTAGGGAATGGGAGGGAAAATTATAAAGAATGATCTCAAACATCTAAATGAGAACCAAGTGTGACTGGTACCAGGGCACGTAGAAATGGGGACCAAGACACCCGAGGTGCCCTAATTTCTCCCTAGGTGCCATAGTCAAATACTAGAGATGACAACTCAGTAAATAATGATAACTAAGACTCCCTAAAAGATGACCAAAATTGTGCAGGTAAATGATAACTGTGCAAGACACACAATGAAAATGAATGACTAAATTAATGACAAGACTATGGGATGGGTCATTACTAAATAATTTTCTTACGCAAGATCCATAAATAAAACAACATACTTGACGGTATAATAGTATTAGTAAGTGCATGATTTTGTGACTAAATTTACCTGCACTTTATGTTGGTTAGAGGAAATCTCTATAACATAAAGTAGATAGAGATGCATACATGAGAGAATCCAAAGAAGCCCATGTTGTAGTAGAACACACATATGTGGTTAAAAAATCATGCTAAAATAACCATATAGCACGCAAAACCATATATCAATGTGTTTATCCATGCAACGTAAAGAGAGACATAATATCATGATGAAGTGCTCTAAATGAGAGTAATGATTGTAGTATTAGATGATTGATGATTTTGAATGTTATATGATGATGATGAGAAGGGGTAGGGAGTGATCAATTCCCAACCTGATTGCATGTATATGAATATCGACCGAAGTATTTGGGAAGCATGCCACCAGAGGAAGAGTGTAGGGAGAAAGGTGTACTATTTTCCAACCTGTAACTACATCCTTAAGATCTAGCCGTTGTAGATGGACTTAAATAAAAACTTTTGTGGCTTTTAGATATATATAATTTTGATCAAACATTTTACCCATATAGGACTGGTATAGGAAATGTGCTCTATCCTCCACTCCATGGGTGTCGCCACAATATGTGATGGCTTCCAAGTTAGGTCATCAGGAAGAACATTTGAAATGTATGTTGGCTTCAAAGTTAGGTCATATGGAAGGAAAGAAAAAACTTCCCAAGTTAGGTCATCTGGGAAAGTAATGAATGTAACTCCCTAGTTAAGTCATTTGGGAGGCCGTACGTGTCATATTGTATTGATTGAATAGTGTGATTTAGACTATTAGAGATTTGAAGGCATTGATGAATTAATTGATTGATTGATTTGATAGATTACTCGTAGAGACATTTTAAGTTGGTTGCCCCTAGGTTAGGTCATTAGGGGGAATCGATGGAAATTGGTGAATGATCGTATGGAAATATATTAATGCTTGTTACCCTCAAGTTAGGTTATTAGGGGAAAGTGATGAAATGTCTCATATAGCAATTGTATGTTTGTTTCCCCTAGGTTAGGTCATTAGGGGGAATCGAAGGTTAAATGTCACATAGTGTATTAGTAAATGTTTTGGAATTGTTGAATCAGTAGTATTTGGTTGAACACATCATGATGCAAGGGGAATTGGAGGATGACCCCAATTTTATGCCTCCCTTTCAGAGAAATGGGGAGTAATGATAAGAATGAACATTGATCCAAAAGTAAGCACTGCTGGAACATAATGATTAAGTGGTATGTCCAACCCTTAATGTATATGGGTCCATCACTAATATATAGGTTGATATTTAATAATATGAAATATTTACATTCTATTATTGAATATGCTAACCTAGGTATATAATTTAGGTTAAATATTTAATATCATGAAATGATTATATTTCTAATATTAAATAGTATAAACCTAGGTGTATGTGTCAACCATTTTAGGTTGAAAAGGTGGGTCAGGAGACATACTTGATCACCTTATATAAAAAGGACTTTAGGTCCTCATTTGATATTTTTTGAGAAATATATCAAAGGTGTGCAAATCAAGTGATTTGGGTTTACCCTTGGTAAATAGGGTTTCAAAGGAGGAGGTGATCTTACTGGATGTAAAATAAGTTCTCTGAAGTAAAAGGTTATTTTCAAAGTGGTTTTTACCCTATTGGGGTTTTCCACTATAAATATTGTGTCATCTGTTTATTTATTTCATGTAAGTATTTTTTTATTTGCTTATGTTATTATGTAATCTTTATTCAAATATTTATGGTAACATTATATAATATGTAATTTAATTAAATCTGTATTTATTAGAATCCTCAAACTCTAACATGGTATCAGAGCGAGGTAAATTAAATAAATTAAGATAAAATGTTTTGTATTTAATTTATTTAATTTGTATGAGTTTTTTCAACCAACCTGAAAGGGTATTTAAAAGTATCTAGTCCCCTACTTTTTTTCCCTAATTTATTTTGGTACGACATTTGTGCAATTAAACTCTCCATAAATTTTTTAGGGTTTTTCAATTTTAAATCCCTAATTTTTTGGGGGGGGAGGAGATGTAATATGATATGATTCTTACTTTCATTTACATTTTGTAAATTATATGGAATTAATGGTTGTTTAGATATTGATGTGTGCACAGGTGAAAGGGGCTTCAAATATTTACCTGCGTGAAAATCATATACAGAAAAGGAAATGATTTATTACTATCTGAAATAATTTTCATGTTTTCTATAATTTCAAATGTTTACAAGTTAAATAGTTTGGAAGGTAAATTCATACCCTTGTTCTTTGGACCCCTCTAAAAGAATTTGATTTGAAAAACTATAGTTTATAGTTAATCTATAACTATATTTTTAAAAATTAAAAAATATATAGAATAAGGTTTATATAATAAATTATATAAACATCATATTAAAATTTATATAATTTCAAAACTATATATTTAATATAGTTCTTATACTATAGTTTATAACTACCCCATTTGTATGGGCTTCATAAAAAAATGTTTAGAACATACCTAAACTATAAAACATTATTTTAATCTTAATGCTCAATGTGGTGAATGGTGGGTAGTTGAAGGTTGGTGGCCTTAGTAATCAATATTACTAAGTTTAATCTTATACTTGTTCATTAGAAAAAAACAAAAAACACCTAAACCGTAAAAACTACTTCAACTCTAAAGTGGCCCCATTCTTTTTTGTAAGTGAGATATAAAAAATTAAACTTAAAACCTAAGTAGTTTTTTAAATCATATGGCATTTTCTTAGGTTTTTCACGTCGCATTGGTAAGTATGGCATGTTTAATTTTTGTAAAAAAAACTAATATCCGAACTTATATTTCCAAATTATCATGTCATATTAATATGGGTTGCCTTGGCATAGTTTATGTTTATAAAAACCTAAAATAATAATTGTATACCAAGTGGCCGATGTTTTTTATTTGGTCATTGTGTTTTTTTATAAAAAAAATATACTATAGTTTATAATTTTTATGAACTATATGTTATTTTTTATTTACATTCTATAAACTGTATACCTCTTTTTTTTTAAAGTGTATATAATTTTATATTATAAATTATAATAGGTTATTCTAATGTATTAAAATATAACCTCCCTAATATTATACAAAAGAAAAAATTCTGTAATTTCACATTTTGGAAGTACACAACATGTTTTGACTTCATTAAATTTGACAGTCAAATGACCGTCACAGTAGACCAAACATAAGACAATATGACGGTCATTTAAACATCAAATTTAAGCTTGTATGTTCTAGGAAACTTTCATTGTGTTAAAATTAACGGTAAAATGACCGTCACAATAGACCAAAAAATAATACATTATGATAGTCATTTAGATGTCAAATTTAAGTTGGCCAGATCTTTGTCTACATTAATTTTTTCAGAAATTTGAAGTTATTATGCATTCTTAGGGGTCTCTTCTTCACTTCTATATGGTCAAAAAAAAAATTTATAAATCTGGGGTTTAAGGTAGAGCCCTTTATATTGCGGGTTATTATTTTGATAATGGAAAGTTAATTATAATGAATTGTAATGACAGAATTAGTTATGATGAAATAGTTTCTTTAGACCTATAAAATTTAGATATGGTTCTATTAAAAGTGTTGTTTTTATTATCGATAAATATGTATCTAACTCTGTGGTACATTGAATATTATAATGGGGTGTGTTTTACAAGTTTAGGAAAACAATGGCGTCCAATTATTTCTGTCTTCACAAAACCCAGATCCTGAATGAAACTAACTACAACATTTGGGTCAAAACAAAATTTATGGCGAGGAAACTCTAGATGATTGTTTCTGGATCTAAGGTTTCTCCCATCGGTCGTCAAGTAACTGTAGATAACATGAATGCATTCTTGCAATGAATGCAAGAGTCTCTTTCTATGTTTTTGCAATGTGAATGATGAGTAGCTTCTACATATTGGTAATATCAAACATTTGAAAGAGGTACGGATACAACTAGAATCCATGCATGAAGGATACTTGGTATATCAAGGATAGTAATGAGAGTATAATATATGAAGGAATTCAAAGAAATAGTTTGTATATTTTTGATGATTTCTCTTATGTATCTTGTTTTATATCTCAAATTTTGAAAAATTCAAAACTATGTCATTAAAGGTTATGACGTTTTAATTATCGAAGCTTATATGAAATGTATAGATATAATCTAATGAAAGGTTTACATGTGTTTTCTTCTTCTCTTGAATTTACTTCATTAAATGTTTCTAAATGATGGTTTTGATTCTGATTTAGTAAATTGTCATGATGATGTTTTGATGTTACAGATGTTTCTGAAAATCTTATCTTCCTAGATAAGAAATTAAATTGGACTCAATCTCTGTTAGAAAGTTCAAATCCTATTAACCTAAGGAAAATGACCAAAAGCCATCATATGTACCATGCATTAATTACCTTGTATGAGAATGAGTTGAGAAGTATTATAGGGTCTAGGTGGATATATAAACTAAAACATAATGTGGATGGTAGTATTAACAAACATAAAGTTAGACTTGTTGCTAGAGGCTTCAATCAGAAACCTAGTATTGATTATGTTGAGACATTTTCCCATGTAGCTAAAATGAGTACTGTTAGGGCCTTATTTGTAATTGCCACTCAATTTGGGTGGGAAATCCACCAAATGGATAAGAAAAATAGTTTTTTGAATTACGATTTAAAATAATAACTTTACATGTTTCAACCTAAAGGATTTGAAGAAACTGGTAAAGAAAACTATATTTGTAAGTTAAGAAATCTTTGTATGATTTAAAACAAGATCTTAGAGCTTGGTATGTGAAAATTGTTTCCTTCTTTAAACTATTAGGTTTTGTTAATTTTTATTTTAACAATGATATATTCATTAAGAAATAAGGCTCACATATTATCATTATATGTATATATGTTGATGATTTTCTTATGATTGGTGACAATTCTGATTTAATTCATAGGATTAAAGAGAAATTAAAGCAGTACTTTGAAATGAATGAGTTAAGTCTCTCACATCATGTTCTTTGTATGACTGTATTTCATTCTATTGTTATTTTCTAAAACGAAATATGCAACCATTGTATTGCAAAAAATTCTTATGATTGATTGTAAACCATTTTCTACTTCAATGGAAGTTGGAATAAATATTAATCCTGATTCTGCTTATGAAAAAGGTTGATCATATTTTATATATGTTGTTAGTTGATAGTTTGATTCATCTAACTATAACTAGATCAGATATTTCCTATATAGTAGGACTCACATCAAGATTTATGAGGGAAAAAAATTTAGAGATCATTGGAATCTTGCAAAAAATAATTTTTAGATATATTAAAGGAAAATCCAATTATGGGTTGCATTCTACTAAGAATGAAAATGTTATCTCATATGGATTTTGTGATTCTAGCCATACTGATGTTGTGTTATAAAATATACTAGATATGTGTTCAATTTTTTTGGTGCAGGAACCATTACTTGGAACAATAAATGTAATCATCAGTCTCTATTTCTTCTATTAAGGTAGAGAAGTACAATGGAAGAATTAAAGAAGCCATGTGGCTACAACGGTTGTTGGTAGAGATACACTTGGAAGATAAATGAAGTATTCCTCTTATATGTGGTGGTCAGAGTTGTATTACTCTTAATTAAGAATCTAGTTCAACATCAGAGGATGAAGCACATTGAGATACATATACACTTCAGCCGTGAGAAGGTGTTAAGTGATGAGATAAATCTCAAGTTTGTGTTGACTGAAGAGCAGGTTGCTGACATCTTCATAAATCCCTTGAGTGCTGCAAAGTTTTGTCACTTTCGTGAAAAACTTGGATTTTCAGAGTTGCCATTGAGGGGGAGTGTGCATGAAAATGTCACCTCCTCATGGAACTTGGTTTTTGTAAAAATACCTTCGTGCAAGTGTAAAAAATACCTTCGGGTAAGTGTAAAAAGACCTTCGGGTATGTATACCTCCTCGACTTATTTTTTAGAAAGAAATGTAGAAATATCTTAAATGTGGTATTCAGTAAACTCTTTAGTGCTATTGAGTTTACTTGTAAACATCCAGTACAAGCATATTGTTAAGGATGCCCTTGGTTGTAAAAGGCTCCTATATGCTTGGGTTCAATAACTTTTTATGAAAACATGTGAGAACATGTAAAACTCACAAATAATACTTAGCCACCGATCATGGGATGATCTTTGGGATTTCAAATCCTTTTGTACCAAAAGGTAAATAAGTAAGATGAAGGTGTTATAAATCCTTCAACCGATATGCTAGCCTAAAACCTTTGTGGTTTAAGGATTATAAATCATGTAGTGTACCGTGAGTAGGTAATCTATTGGAATATGTTATGTTATCCCACTTAACATTAATGGGGAGTGTTGAAACATAATGATTAAGTGGTGTAACATTCCCATTTAAGACTTTAAAAACAAGGGAATTATTTTTTTCTTGAAATAATGTTATATGTTCTCATAATCATAATATGGAACACACATTCCATGTCATTCAATCTCATAACAGATAACCATATACAGCTGTAATGACTCGATGAACTACCGATCTCCCATTTCATGACTCGAAGTTTCATCGATCTCTCATTTCATGACTCAGTTTCTTATCAATCCTTCATGTTAACTCAATGTATTATATATTAAGTATACTTGGTTCTCTTACCCTTTTTGGGGTATTGAATTTTTTGTTTAAGATGCCTATCTGAATATTTATTACCAATATTCATCTCAAATCCTACTTCTTAAACTAGGTGAAATAGGATAACACAACCAACAGCTTGCGATACTTTGGCCAAATATTTTCACATGCTTTGCATGATCATATTCCTAGATGACATATGCGTCAACGGAATACATCCTTCACCCCCAGTTCATCAGTTATCTAGAATGGTCTTCATTGACTCTGTCAGTCCTCTTCTCCAAGGCTTTACCATAACCTAGATTAACAACATAGATTAGTATAGAGGACCACTCGCGGTGATTAAGGGTACATAGAAATACTAAATCGACCTAGGTCAATTTCATGTGTCTAGTTACCTTTAGTCATAGAGATTCCTTACCTATACCAAATTATGTTCCTAAATTGACCTAGAGTGTAACCAAGTCAAGTCCATGTTTATGTGAACCTAGATGATCTAATTCGAAAGAGTGTTGTGACATGTCAGCTACAACATTGTGTCCTCATGAATATCTATCTTCATAATGATACATTATTGTAGTTGGCATTTACCAACATTCCACATAATCACCTCATCTAGAAGTACATAACCAGCTAAAAGGTTAAATGCTTTCTTATCTTATTAGTTTAAGATTTTAGTTTCAGCAGCCCTGTTGAATTCCTAACCTCTTGATCATTACGGTTATAACCATTAATGACTTGTAATTGCCATGCAGGTTAATATACACCCAATCCCTCTTCTTGGAGATTTGTGTTTCATTCTTTGGGTTTTTAACTTAATTTTATGACCTATAATCCAAATCAGCTTACAACAGTAAGACTAACTTAAACAAATTTATCCATGACTAAATTTTGATTTTGATTACTTGATATTAGAATTCATTAAAATGAAGTATAATTATTAATATATATATATATATATATATATATATATATATATATTCATCAATTTACCATTACCTTATTTTGGTTTAAGGTTTGCTAAGAAGAGGTATAATTTCCTCTTTCCAAATACCCCTTGGGTATTATACCCAAAAAGGATAGTAACACATATTTAATTCTGAAGACTAATTGTCTTTCCCTTAGCATATGTTAGTTAGGGTGCATTCCAACAAATCACTTATACATAAACCATATGTAACTTTACTCTTCTATTAGAGTCAATTATTAATCCATATTGACCTAGTTGAATATTCATCTATACATGCCAACTTAGAAGTTGCATTTAAGAGACAAGTAGAGTATCAATTCTCTTTTACTCTATTTCATTTGATTCCAACTAAAATAATTCAAACAAATATGAATACAAGAGAATAAGAATAATTTTACAACCCCCTTGTAGTAAGTCTATAAGATAATGGCACATCAAGATCAATAACATTCAATCCTCATCAGTAAGATTAAGTAAATTTTACAACTCTTTCCTTTTTCAATTACATCTCAAAAAGAATAATAATTCCTCATTAAAGTTACAGCCTTTTAGTAAACACAGGAAGCACGATAAAAGAACGTGTCTTCTTTCATCACTCATGGAATCCATCTACAAAAATTGCTAGCATAGGACAATTTGTCGAACTGAGCATAATAAGCACTAATCATTAAAACGATGTGCTTTTCACTAACTATCTCATAAAAATAACTCTAATTTTATGAAACATTAAACAATTCATATAGATATCACATAAGAAATAAGGATAAAAGAGAGAGATCACGATGAACGATCCACATTACCTTAAGTAAGAATCATGATCAATCAAAATTCTTAAATCAGTGATTTCATAAGAAAATTTACAATATATAAGTAATATTACATCTCAATTACTTATTTGTTTCATACTATAATGTATATAGTTCATTCTTGATTCAGAAAAACGTTCAAGAAGAATATTACCTCTAACAGTTCTCCAAAGAGAATTATTTTAAAGAGACACTAAATCAAAATACTTATATTTTAACATAATTCTCATTTAATATAAAGGGTCAAATTCATTCTTCCTTTAAAGGATGGAATTTAGAATGAACCAACATCGTATAACAAGAATTCTCATCTTTCCAACACTTAAACTAATTTTAGTTTATCGAATCAATAGGAATAAGAAATGTAGGTTTTCCTGTTGGAACATAATGATTAAGTGAACTGGCCAACCCTTAATGTAACCTAGGTGTATGCGTCAACCATTTTAGGTTGAAAATGTGGGCCAAGACACATACCCAATCACCTTATATAAAAAGGACTTTAGGTCCTCATTTGATATATTCGAGAAATATATCAAAAGTGTGCAAATCAAGTGATTTAGTTTTACCCTTGGTCAATAGGGTTTTAAAGGAGGAGGTGATCTTACTGGATGTAAAATAAGTTCTCTGAAATAAAATGTTATTTTCAAAGTGGTTTTTACTCTATTAGGGTTTTCCATTATAAATATTGTGTCATTTGTGTTATTTACTTCCTATAAGTATTTTTTTTTATTTACTTATGTTATGATGTAATCTTTATTCAAATATTTATGGTAACATTATATAATATGTAATTTGATTAAATCTATATTTATTAGAATCCTCAAACTCTAACATGGTATGAGAGTGAGGTAAATTAAATAAATTAAGATCAAATGTTTTGTATTTAATTTATTTAATTTATACGATTTTTTTCAGTCAACCCGAAAGGGTATTTAAAAATATCCAGTCCCCTACTTTTTTTCCCCAATTTATTTTGGCATTACATTTGTGCAATTAAACTCTCTATAAAAAATTTCAGGGTTTTTCAATAAAATATATAGGTTAATCTATACTCTCATAAATCACATACAGAAAAAGAAAAGATTTATTACTACTTGCACTTAGTAAAATTCTTTTAACCTGGTCTATCCTTTAAACCCCTTTAATATATATATATATATATATATATATATATATATATATATATATATATATATATATATATATATATATATATATATATATATAAAGTCTTAAACCATATTAAAATTACATGGGATTGAGGGAAGAGTCAACAGACCATATTCTAAGCCTAAGTTTAAATCATATTTAAACTTAACTTATAAATATAGACATATATAGTTTAATAAAAAAACAAAAACAAAACCTAAGGGTTATGTGTTTTTTATATAAAAATAATATACTATAGTTTATAATTTTTATAAACTATAATGTTGTTTTTTAATTTTCATTCTATAAAATTATATACTTTTTTTAAAAAATGTATATATTTTTTAAAGTTTTTAGCTTGAGGAATTATATAAAATATTTTACAATACATTATAAATTATAATAGGTTATTTTAATGTGTTAAAATATAACCTCCCTAATATTATACAGAAGAAGAAATTCTAGAATTTCACATTCTAGAAATACACAATAAGTTTTGGCTTCGTTAAATGTGACGGTCAAATGACAGTCACGGTAGACCAAACATAAGAAAAAATGATGGTTATTTAAACATCAAATTTAAGTTGGCCGGATTTTTGTCTATATTAATTTTTTTCAGAAATTTGAAGTTATGCATGATTATTGGTCTCTTCTTCACTTCTATATGGTAGGAAATATTTTTTATATAAATCTGGGGTATAATTCAGAGCCCTTTATATTGTGGATTATTATTTTGACCATGGGAGGTTAATTAGTATAAATTGTAATGACATAATTAGTTATGATAAAATAGTTTCTTTATATCTATAAAATTTAGATATGTTTCTATTAAAAGTGTTGTTTTAATTATTGATAAATATGTATCTAACTCTGTGGTACATTGTATACTATAATGGGGTGTGTTTTACAAGTTTAGGAAACCAATGGTGTCCAGTTATTTCTGTCTTGACAAAACCTAGATCCTAAATGAAACCAACTACAACATTTGAGTTAAATAGAATTTATGGCAATGAAACTCTAGACAATTATTTTTAGATCTAAGGTTACTCCCACCAATCGTTAAGCAACTGTAGATAACATGAATATATTCTTGCAACAAATGTAGGAGACTCTTTCTATGATTATACATAATGTGAACTACGAGTACCTTCTACACATTGGTAATATCGAACATCTGAAAGAGGTATGGACACAAGTAGAATCCATGCATGAAGGATACTTGGTATATCAAGGATAGTAATGAGAGTATAATAGCTGAAGGAATTCAAAAAAATGGTCTATATATTTTTGATGATTTCTCTTTTGTATCTTGTGTTATATCTCAGAGTTTGAATAATTCAAAACTATGGCATTAAAGGTTAGGACATGTTAATTATCAAAGCTTATATGAAATGTATAGATATAATCTAGTGAAAGGTTTACATGTGTTGTCTTCTTCTCTTGAATTTACTTCATTACATGTTTCTAAATGATGGTTTTAATTCTGATTTAGCAAATGGTCATGATGATGTTTTGATGATATATATGTTTCTGAAACTCTTATCTTCGTAGATAAGAAATTAAATTGGGCTCAATCTATATTAGAAAGTTCAAATCCTATTAACCTTAAGAAAATGACCATAAACCATCATATGTACCATGCATTAATTACCTTGTATGAGCATGAGTTGCGAAGTATTATAAGGTCTAGATGAATATACAAACTAAAGTATAATGTTGATGGTAGTATTAATAAACATAAAGCTAGACTTGTTGCTAGAAGTTGCAATCAGAAACTTGGTATTGCTTATGTTGAGACATTTTCCCCTGTAGTTAAAATGAGTACTGTCGGGGCCTTATTTGCAATTGTCTCTCAATTTGGGTGGGAAATCCACTAAATGGATAAGAAAAAAGATTTTTTGAATTTTAATTTAAAATAAAAACTTTACATGTTTCAACCTAAAGGATTTGAAGAAACTGGTAAAGAAAACTATGTTTGTATGTTGAGAAACTTGTGTATAGTTTAAAACAAGCTCTTAGAGCTTGGTATGCGAAAATTGTTTCTGTGTTTAAACTATTAGGTTTTGTTCATTGTTCTTCTAACAATGATATATTCATCAAGCAATAAGGCTCACATATTATCATTATGTGTATATATGTTGATGATTTACTTATGACTGGTGACAATTGTGATTTAATTCCTAGGATTAAAGAGAAATTAAAGCAATACATTGAAATGAATGAGTTAGGTCTCTCACATCATGTTCTTTGTATGACTGTATTTCATTCTATTGTTATTTTTAAAAACACAATATTTAACCATTGTATTGAAAAAGTTTCTTATGAATGATTGTAAACCATTTTCTACTTCAATGGAAGTTAGAATAAATATTGACCATAAATCTGCATATGAAAAAGGTTGATAATAAATATTGACCCTAAATTTGCATATGAAAAATGTTGATCCTATTTTATATACGCTATTAGTTGATAGTTTGATTTATCTAACTATAACTAGATCAGATATTTCTTATACAGTAGGAATTACTTCAAGGTTTATGCAAGAACCTTTTTTAGATATCATTGGAATCTTGCAAAAAGAATTTTTAGATATTTGAAAGGAACAATCAATTATGGGTTGTATTATAATAAGAATAAAAATGCTATCTTATATGAATTTTTTGATTCTAACCATATTGATATTGTGTTATAAAATATATTGGATGTGTTCAATTTTTTTGGTGTATGAACCATTACTTGGAACAAAAAATTCAATCAACAGTCTTCATTTCTTTTACTAAGGCAGAGAAGTACAATGGAAGAATTAAAGAAGCCATATGGCTGCAACGGATGTTGGTAGGGATACACATGGAAGCTAAAGGAAGTATTTCTCTTATATGTGGTGGTCAAAGTTGTATTACTCTTAATTAATAATTTAGTTCAACATCAGAGGATGAAGAACATTGAGATACATATACGATTCACCTGTGAGAAGGTGCAAAGTAATGAAATAAATCCCAAGTTCATGTTGACTGAAAAGTATGTTGTTGACATCTTCACAAAGTCCCTGAGTGCTACAATTTTTTGTTACTTTTGTGAAAATCTTGGATTTTCATAGTTGTCATTGAGGAGGAGTGTGCATGACAATGTCACCTCCTATGGAACTTGGTTTTTGTAAAAAATACCTTCGGGCATTTATAAAATACCTTTAGGAAAGTGTAAAAAAGACATTCGGGTAAGTGTAAAAATACTTTCAGGCATGTATACCTCATCTTCTTACTTTTTAGAAAGAAGTGTATAAAGATATTAAAGGCGGTCTTCAGTAAACTCTTTAGTGCTATTGATTTTACTGGTAAACATTCAGTACAAACATACTGTTAAGGAGGCCCTTAGTTGTAAAATCTCTTATATGCTTGGGTTCAATAATTTTTTATGAGAACATGTAAAACTCAAAAATCATACTTAGCCACTGATCATGAGATTATCTTTGGGATTCCAAATAATTTTATACCAAAAGGTAAATTGAGTATGATGAAACCTGTGTTATAATTCTTTCAACCGATATGCTAGCCTAAAACCATTATGGTTTAAGGATTGTAAATCTTGTAGTCTACAACGGGCAGGTAATCTATTGGTATATGTTATGTTATCCCACTTAACATTAAGGGGAAGTGTTGGAACATAATGATTAAGTGGTTTGGCCAACCCTTGATGTATATGAGTCCATCACTAATATATAGGTTAATATTTAATAATATGAAATATTTATATTTCTATTATTAAATATGTTAACCTAGGTATATATTTTAGGTTAAATATTTAATATTATAAAATGATTATATTTCTAATATTAAATATTATAAACCTAGGTGTATGTGTCAACCATTTTAGGTTGAAAAGGTAGGTCAGGAGACATACCCAATCACCTTATATAAAAAGGACTTTAGGTCCTCATTTGATATATTCGGGAAATATATCAAAAGTGTGCAAATCAAGTGATTTGATTTTACCCTTGGTAAATAGAGTTTCAAAGGAGGAGGTGATCTTACTGGATGTAAAATAAGTTCTCTGAAGTAAAAGGTTATTTTCAAAGTGTTTTTTACCCTATTGGGGTTTTCCACTATAAATATTGTGTCATCTATGTTATTTATTTCCTGTAATATTTCTTTATTTACTTATGTTATGATGTAATATTTATTCAAATATTTATTGTTATATTATATAATATGTAATTTGATTAAATTTGTATTTATTAGAATCCTCAAATTCTAACATTTTCTTTCAATTACCCATTCATCCTCAACATGGTTAATAAAGATGAGAGACAACAACAGTTGAAAATAAAACAACTTAAGTCATCCTTCGGTGTTCAACAAAGACAACATTGCATTCAACAATTCTAAGAAGAGAAAGAATAGAAACTAAATCCTTTCACATTTCAAAGAAAAATAGCGATGCATAGCCAACTCAGAAGGAGAAAGAAGATCCCAATAATCCATTCTATTAAAAGGTTAGACACAGTCGATGTTCCAAGAAGACTGAATGACTCCTTAACAACATCCAAATTCAACAACCACCGCCGCACAAATAGCAAAGTCGAAATTGAATCCATATAAGAATAACAACTAAAACTAGCAAGATAGAGCCAAAGAGAGGTCTTCTCATCAAATAAAGAGAACCATAAATGCATCACACTGATGTAAGTTTTTAAAGCAACAAGCTCAATAACAAAATTATTTAATTCTTTTCAACACAAAATTCATCAACAAAAAAGCTTTCTCCTTTTCCAATCAGAGAATGGAAGATAACAATGACGAATTAGGACATTCAAGAGAAATCTTGATTTATTTACAAGATATTACATACAAACGAGGATAACGAATGAAATTTTACCTTCCCAAACCCATTTTACAGGAATCAAGAAAATAATCAATAGGTAAGGAGAAGAAGCTCTAACCCAGATTCAATTCAAATGACGACAAATCAAGTGACTTCACTCCAAGTCAATTCTTGAAATCGAACAAAAGGAGAAGAGTATAACAAAATAAAATAAAACTTTCCAACTCATTCCTTTAATTAATCAAACTGAGTTAATACCAAGTTCCACTAAAATAGTCAATTTTCACAACATCTACATAAGTAAATCAAGGTTTTTCTGAAAACCATTTCATACACATAGGTAAGAGAAACAACAACATCCGTTTAGTCCCGGGAAAGGATTTAAAGTATAAATCACCAAATTTTGAACAAGGAAAATCAAAACCGAATGAAATCCTTTCTAATAATCCCACAAGATTTACACACTTAAAACATATTTAACTTATAAACAGTACACATATCACTATTGCCTTCAACAAGTTCAAATCCACAAGAAAGCAAAAAATCTGAACACCCATTTTAACATAATCTTATCAGCAGTGATAAAATTTCCATACACTTCCAGTTTCAACTGAAAACATCAATTTTCTTACCTTTTCTCAACAAAGAGAGAGAAATTTGACCAAATCTTTAAAAAACTTGTTTTTCCTTAAACCATTTTAGCACAAGAGATCAGAAATCCACACGACTTAAGTAATATTTCAGTTTCAAATAAGATAAACACGATTACTCAAACATGCATCAAGAAAATACCCATATTTCATATTTTCCAAACAACAAACTCAAGCAGAATATCGCAGCCAAAAATACACCAAGGAATTTCCACAAAACCATTCTTTTCTAAGAGCATATTTCTTTTAATGAAGATGTTTAATAAAAAGAACTATTTAACAAGAAGAGCCTATCATGCCTGATAAAATTTCTTGTTGATTTGTAGAAGATATTTGGCCAAGTTTCTCAAGAATTTATTCTTTTCAACCAACATCAACAGTCAAATATCCTAGCTTCCTCTACGTTTCTAAAGGTTCAGAAATAGTCTGAAGATTCCCACGATTACAATGGGTTGAAAAACAAACTTTCTTGTTTGAAGAATGTAAACTCTCATGCAGAGAAAAAACCAAAAGGATCCAAATGACCAACAAATTTCTCTAATTCCTCCTGCCTAACTCCTAGGTGGTTTCCTCCACCAAGCCCAAGGTTATTAAATGCATTAGATGCATTGAATACTATTTACCCCTCTTTCATTATGCCACAGCCACTTCAAATTTGGTTAAACAAATTCAAAAATTCCCATTCATTTTTAAATTTAGCAAAGATGTCAGCTAGGCATCCCACCATATTTTTATGCCTCCGTCAATCTTGGCAAATTTAGGATGTAAGAGATGAAATCAATTCACATTAATAACTTAGAAACCACCACCACCAACCTTCCATTTTACATGTAACCCATAGGTCCCCTTTCATCTTAGTAATAGTTTAGGTTACATTAGCATTAGTTAGGTTTTTTTCCACCTTAGTTCTTAGGTCATTAGGATTTATCTTAGGTTATTTCAAGAATCCTGACCATATAATATACCTCCTTAGGTTAGGTCATCACCTCTTAGATTAGAATTTATCTAAGGTAGGAAACCACAACCTAGTTTTAGGTGTCAACATAATAGTTTAGTAATAGGTCCTAGGTAAGTATTATTACCTTAGGTCAAAAATCCAATAGGGCACCATTATAGTTTGGGTCAGATCCAAATAGCAACAAGCATTCTGACCAAGGTTAAGGAATTTTCCTTATTATCCCACAACAGATCCTTAATCTCCTCACGTTGATCAGTGTTACAAAACATTAATAAAGGATGTCTAAATTTACAGTTTATAGCATGATGCTGAGTAAGGACACCTGAAGCTAGGTTCTTCACAATTTACAACAAAATACTGATCGGTTCCATAATATGTTTCAGTCAGCATGTCGATTAACAAGATGACAATAAAGAAGAACCAAAGCATACCTTGGATCAATGGAATTGATTCAAAGTGTGTTGTTAACATATGGAAAATGTGAAAACAACAGTATATATTTACAGCCTATATTTCACATAGCATAATGGCTTCGCTTCCAATTAAACAAAATTACAGCTAGCATGAATTTTGAACAATAATAACTTATCCATTGCAAACATGATTTTTAATGTCAAAATAATACACCTTCCGAAGACAAATCACATGTCAATGTTTGCAATGTCAAAAGTGGAATCCATCATAGTAACGGTCACGACCAAAATGTTACAAGTGGTCTGGCCAACCCTTAATGTCTATGGGTCGATCACTAATATATAGGTTAATATTTTATAATATGAAATATTTATATTTCTATTATTAAATATGTTAACCTAGGTATATAATTTAGGTTAAATATTTAATATCATTAAATGATTATATTTATAATATTAAATATTATAAACCTAGGTGTATGTGTCAACCATTTTAGGTTGAAAAAGTGGGTCGGGAGACATACCCAATCACCTTATATAAAAAAGACTTTAGGTCCTCGTTTGATATATTCGGGAAATATATCAAAGGTGTGCAAATCAAGTGATTTGGGTTTACCCTTAGTAAATATGGTTTTAAAGGAGGAGGTGATCTTACTAGATGTAAAATAAGTTCTCTAAAGTAAAAGCTTATTTTCAAAGTGGTTTTTACTCTATTTGGGTTTTCCACTATAAATAATATGTCACCTATGTTATTTATTTCATGTAAGTATTTCTTTATTTACTTATGTTATGATGCAATCTTTATTTAAATATTTATTGTAACATTATATAATATGTAAATTGATTAAATCCATATTTATTCGAATCCTCAAATTCTAACAAGCACGAAATGGATAGAATGTAATAGAAATCACCAAAATGTGTATAGATTAGATGAAATATAATGTCCAGGAGATATAACATACATGTAATGCATAGAGTACGATTGTAAGTGGAATTCTGAAAAGAATGCCACAAACGGGGTGAAAATTAGAGTAAAAATGCTCAAGATATGAAAAAAAATTATTTGGTGTGTTTTAGTTGAGGTTATGATCGCAAAATAATGACTATAGTAGTGTAAGTAATGAAAAGTAAATATAAATAGTAGTGTGAAAAAATGATTTTTCACTTCATTTTCCTTTTTTGCAGGATTTATATTGAGCTCTGAGTAAGTAAGGATGTTGTAAGTTAGAGTAGCATGACCTAGCTGATTTGAGATGGTGGCAACCATTGTAGCATCATATATGACGAAAAATTTGGTAAGTGTGTTGTTTTTTGAAAAATCTGTGTAATAGTCATTTTTGTTGATTTTTTTCAAAATTTTGATTTTAAATTTTCTTTTTAGACTTGGATAAGAGAGGTGAAAGCACTAATGGCCTTCAGGTTAGGAGCACCCAAACCTGGGTGTTATTGTTCTGCTCCTTGGCACCCCAGTGCTACTTCTAGACACCCCAATCCAGAGAGGGTGTATTTAGTCTAGAATGATGTAAACATAATTTTGGATGTGTAGTAATATGATAAGTGAGTGTGTATAGATTTTTATAGTGTTATAATGTTATGGTTATTGTTGTTATGTGTTGTGCAGAGGGATATCCAGTCAAGGGAGTTCCACGGGGATTGTCATTTGAGTACTTTTCTTAGGCTAGGTTTTTCAGACGATGATTAGGAGGTTATGGACCATGTGGGCTTGTGACACATAGCACAGATGGGGGTTGTGCCCCATAATATGCCTATGTTGACAACCTTATGTGAGAGGTGGTGCACAAATACTTATACCTTTTGGTTTACTATTGGTGAGATGATAGTCATGCTAGATGATGTGTATCACATACTATGATTACTAGTTTTGGGGGAGAGATTACAAGTCATGCCATTGGAGGATATGGAGAGATAGACGTGAGCTGCGAGATGGTATTTTGTGGGAAATTGAGTACCTGTCGAGGCCCATATTATTTTGGATGATATTTCAAGGTTAGGGGTTCTGCACTTGTGGAAATTCATAGTCATGGTTTTTGCTTCATATATTGTAGTAGAGGGGGGAGGTATGGGCCTCTTGTATAAGATGCATGACATTTGTTATTGTATAGAGGAGGATAGCACTAGGTATGCATGGGCACGGTGTGTTTTGGCCCACCTGTATAGATACCTATATATATTCATATAGGAGGAGCATGGAAGTGGGATATGTGCTACTACGTTATTACATGTATGGGCCTACGAGAACATTGCAATGTTGAGGCCAATAGGAGGTCTATGAGCAGAGTGAGCTAGATTAGATATATATGCAAGGAGATGGGTTGGTGTGTGTTGACATAAGATGGATATTGGTACCTATATGACACTGATAGATAGGATGGGGCATGAGACAGTGATATGGAGGCCATACCAAGACTATGGAGGATGTCCAGAGGATGCTATAGAGCTATGATGCATATAGAGGACTATATGGTTAGAGGACCAATTTCCAAGCATGGCTGAGTTATTTCAGGTAGAGAGGGTATCAAGCCAGTTTGGTATGGCTTAGGATGTGCTCCTAGAGCCATATCTATGGTTGAGATCTATTATAGCACCTAGGAGGACCGGAGCTGGACCAGGGCCCAAAAGAGAGCAACTAGTACCTCCTAGGCTAGATGAGCCAGATGCAGCACTAGATCCAATAGAATCAAATGATGCGAGGTGTATAGAGGAGTACCATGTATGGTGGACAACACATTGATGGGTATTATTGTTTCTGTTGTTCATAGAAGTAGCAAGATTACCACAGGGAGGAGAAGGAAAGGGGGAAGAACGTGCCCCTAACAATGTGTTAGCAACTATAATGAAGAGTGAGTATTTATATAGTTATGTAGTTTATTTTGTTGTCTGCCTATGTGAGAGTAATGGTTAGCTAATGTGTTGTTCTATTGTTTTTTAGGTAACATCTATTGGTCCTTGATAGTGGACATGTCCATATGCACATTGACGTAGAATGTGTCAAGCGACATACTTATGGGTGGATGGATACTTAAGTGTGTGGATGACATCACAGGTGAGCATGCCCATTTGTTTGATCCAATGGCCATAGCATCAGTGATGTGCACTATGTTTTTAGGCGAGAGAGATGAGGCACACAAGGATAATCGATGAGCCAAGGAGTAAATGGGTGGTGGTCCCTTGGCACAGGATGTGTTTACACGTTATGTGAAGTTACAGTGTCAATTTGTAAAGAAATATCCTAAGGTTACATTACTACATAGGCAGGTTGAGAGGTATTGAGGTCGTGACCAGCGATGTAGAGTTAGTGGTGAGGCATCAATTTATAGAGATCTTGAAGTACCCAAGAGCGATAGTAATGATGAAATTTTATTTGTACTATCGTATATGATGTAGGGGATTTTCCCCCAATGATGAGATTTTTTTTGTAATGATGATTGTATTTGATATAGATAAACAAATTGTATTCATATATGATGAGTTTATTTCATTGTTTATTGATTTCATAATGTGATTAATGATGTATGATTCAGTGATTATTGTCATAATCTATGTAATGTGTTATATATAGTTTATGTTTATTGATGTATGTTTGTACTATAATGTTGATAATGACAGAAAAATGTGTAATGTGAATGATGATAGATAACATATGTAATTTGATTGATGAGTTGAGTGAGATGCATATTTGTTGAATGGAATTTGCGATGCGTAGGTTAGTATAATAATGAGAGTGGAATGTATGTAAAAATAGATAACATATGGTTTCCAAACTAAAGTGTCGTGATGAACACATGTTAATGTGATAATGTAATGTGATCGTAATATATTAGCATGATGAAATGGGGGGAGATTAGTGATGCCCCCCATTGTATGGATGATTAGGACCATTTAATTAATACCCCTCAATAGTCAACAATGAACCACGTAAATCCAGAGTGCATCATCAAGAAATGATTGAGTGTGCTAGATGAATCGATGAAGCGCGTGATAAATAGTTCTTATAAAAAAACCTCAACAGCTGTAAGAACACAAGTGCATTATTGAGGAGGTAATTTCATAGTAATCACCTACCATAGACCAAGGTGGTATGAATTAGTGGAAGCATGTGACATGGAAGCAGTCTGATCATATGAACCAAAATTAATATCATGTGGAGCAGCAGTGGGATGGGCAAATACTGAGGGATGTGGAAGTCATTGTGATACATTAGCATGATGTGGTGGATAAGATGGATGAAGTGGATGTGATGGTGTAGCAATGTGTGAATACGGTAGAGAGTGCACATGAGTGAAAAACTACGGTGGTGGATGCACCATGACCTGAGTGTGAGATGGAGGAGATGACTCAATCAGAGTAAAAACTCATTGATGAGGTAGAGGAGAGATGGAGCACTCACATGAGCAAGAGATAAAGGAAATGATGCCCTTATCCTCTAATTTTTGCAATCTATCATGAATGGAGAAGCAATCATTCTTCCTATGGCCATTGATATGATGATAATTACAATAAGGTTGATCACACTGATATTGTAGACGATGTTGTGGATGATGATGGTTTGATGGTAAGCGAATTAGATGCCTTGTAAGTAAAGTACGTAGCACATCATGAGCTCAAGTGTGATGAGATAAGTGTAATGTCTCATGCAACATATATGGAGTAGTAGAAGTAGCCTGTCATGGAGGAGGAAGAGAATTATGCTTCTGTGATGTAGTAGGTTAAGCTTGTTTGGTAGGTTGAGATGCAGATTGTGTAGAAGGCTCAACCAATGGAAATGGAGGAAAACTAGATAATACACTAGTAGTAGAGATAAGTGGAGTATCAATGACATGTGTCACAAAAATATCTTGTTCTAGGTCAATGAATTTATAACATAGAAGAATGAATGAATCACATGTATCATATTACAATCTTTTCTTAAGCACGGGGATCAAACCATGACAGAAAATGAATTGCTTGTCAAGATCAATAGGTTGGATCACTAGTTGATGCATACAAACATTGAACCATAAGATACAATCCTTGATAGATTTTGATGTGCCCTAGTGTAAAGTAGGTAGTCAGTCATAAGTAACTCTAGGGCCATTGTTGATGAGACAACGATAGATAAAAGTGTCATAGTAAGTGCTAATAGACCCAATGGGAAGATGATTTTACCATTGTAAAGCCTCATCACTAATATTGTGTCCAAATGCCTTAAGAAATAATCTATCATTAAAATAGGGTTCCATAGCCATGTGGTAATATAGGATATTTGAATGAGAGTCACCAATACCATCAAAACATGTGAATGTAGGCATAAAAAAATCATTAGGAAATGTAGAGTTATGAATTTTCTTAGGAATAGGGTATAATTTAATGAGTTTTTGTCAATAGAAGCATAATAATCGATACTTTCTAAAGTGAGGGACTGAACCTAAGATTGTAATTGACCTATGGCATGCATGAGATATATGATATCCTGTGAAGGAATAATAGAAGATGGCAATAATGTATTGAGCAGTTGTAACTTTCCATTGTGAGTGATCAAAGGAATATCAAGAGAAGATAAAGGAGGATTTGATGCTAAAGGCACACTAGGCTGAAGAATCTATAGTAGATGAAATATATGGAACATCCATAACAGTGGTAGGACTAGCATCAGAAACATCCCTAGGAGTTGAAGAGACTGATGGAGATATAATGATATGATAAGATGAACTAATAGGTGTAGATGGTGTGATACAAGGAGATGAAATTGTAGGAGAAGAAGAAATAATAGATGAAGAAAAAGCATGCACTATGCTAGATACAACCTCAGGAGAAAGTGGCAATGGAGATTCACGTGTAGCACAATGAAAAGTAAGAGAATCATGGCTATCAATTGTGTCATTGACATCACCTAAAGACTCAAATATTATAATGTTATTAAGCGTATTATTGATAGGAT